>VDFB02385359.1:0-26712 GCA_007258455.2 Sequoia sempervirens | reverse complement strand
TGAATGCCTAAATATGATCTTTGAGATCTTGTGAACCTTCTCCATTATACTTCATAATTTTTTTTGATCTCAGAGGTAAGGTTGTGTATCGAGACAATGCCAGGGGTCCAAAATGATTTCTCCATGGCTAATGTATCACTTTAGCCATAATAAAAATTGATGTACCTATTACTAAGAAAAAATTCCAGATTCACCAACTTCTTTAAGGGAAAATAATTTCTTTATTTTAGGAACACTACCCTTACCTTTAGGTTTGTTTATGAATGAACTCCTTGAAGTCCAACATCTAGATTTGGACCTGGTGGAGGATTTTGATTTCAATTTGGATGAGGGAAAGAATCCCAAATTATTTCTATCCTTGGACACCTTTCTACCACTCTTCTATGTGGTCATGGTGCAATATCTTCTTCTTCCTCAAGAACAAAACTTTCTCTCATATAATCTACAACATTTTGCCTATACCTCTTGGCTAAAGTATTCAACTGAGAAATAATGTCCTCCTGCTCTACCTGCATCCAATCCAGATTAGGTTGTAATATAGGAAAAAAAAATTTCATGCAACAGAACCATATTGATTCATAACAAGGTAACTGTTGAAATATCATGTTTGATCCCTAGTAGATTCACCAAAAATTTGCTAGTGAATGTATTTTCCTTTATTTGAATATATCAATCAAAATTCCATAGCCCAACTGATAAAGACAAATTTCCTAACAACAAGGAAATATCACCATTTCATTGGTGTGTTTCCTCTAAATTTTGATGAGGTACAACTCCCTCAAATGGTTCAATTAACCATAAAAAAATATACTTTTAACTAGAAAGAAAGAAAGGTATATTAACACTGACTTATAACCATATGTTCAATGTGATAAAATAGAATAAAAACTATGAATCCTTTGACTCAAAGGTAAGGACTTTGATAGTGTTCATATAATAGTTCTCCAAATAGGATTTGTATAATTCCTAAAGTAATTGGACACAATAGAGAAACTCTCTAGAAACAATCTTACAAATACATCTTCATGAATTCCCAAAATCTTGCATGTAATAATGAATGCCTGAATATGATCTTTGGGATCTTTTGAACCTTCTCCATTATACTTCAGAAAATATTTTTTGATCTCCAAGGTAAGGTTGTGTATCAAGAAAATGTCGGGGGTCCAAAATGATTTCTCCATGGCTGATGTATCACTTTAGCCATAATACAAATTGATGTCTATTACTAGGATAAATTTATAGAGTCGCCAACTTCTTTCAAGGAAAATAACTTCTTTATTTTAGGAACACTACCCTTACCTTTAGGTTCGTTTATGAACAAATTCCTTGAAGGAGCATTTGGATTTGGACCTGGTGGAGGATTTTGATTTTGATTTGGACGAGGGTGAGAATCCCAAATGATTTCTATCCTTGGACACTTTTCTACTAGTCTTCTACATTGTCGTTGTGCAATCTCTTCTTCTTCCTCAGGAATTTTTTTTCTATCATATAATCTACTACATTTCTCTTATACCTCCAGGCTAAAGTGTTCAACTGAGAAATAATGTCCTCTTGCTCTACCTGCATCCAATCAAGATCTGGGTGTAATACAAGAAAAAAAAATTCATGTAACAAAACTATATTGATTCATAACAAGGTAACTATTGAAATATCATGTTCGATCCCCATTAGAGCCACCAAAAATTTGTTAGTGAATGGATTTTCCTTTATTTGAATATATCAATCAAAATTCCATAGCCCAACCAATAAAGAAAAAGTTCCTAACAACAAGGAAATATCACCATTTTATTAGCAATTTTCCTTTGAATTTTGATGAGGTACAACTCCGTTAGATGGTTTGATTAACCATTAATGAAAATTCTTTTAACTAGAAAGCAAGAAAGGTGTACTAACACTGACTTATAACCATAAGTACAATGTGATAAAATAGAATAAAAACTATGAATCCTTTGACTCAAAGATAAGGACTTTGATAGCGAATATAAAAATTCTCCAAATAGGTTTTATATCATTCCCAAAGCAATTGGACACAACAAAGAAATACAATTCACAAAAGAATGAATTTCAAACATAAAACCAACATCACAGATATATATATATATATATATATATATATATATATATTTGAAGCTTCAATATGCATAGATATCAAAGATATTCTGAACTAAAAACAATCCAAAAATGATCCCTTTATTTCCTTTTACATCACAGTGTAATTCAAAAACTAAAATCCAGACCCTACCTAAGTCCATCCAGTATACATTAATATATCCTTATTTTGGATCTTTATAGTTAATGCAATTGTTTTCACCCAAGCGAGAACACTGCTAACTATCAACTAATCCTTACTTAAAAAAACTTGAAGAGCATTTATGACTATTTTAAATACATCATAATTACATTGCATCAATCAATTTGAAATTGACAAGTGAATTTATGATTGTTTCTCAGATATAAGCCCCATGGATTCCAGTACATGCGAGTGGCCTGCAACCTTTGAAATTTTCATTTCATTACATCATCTTTCGATTGCGCTCATGTGAATTGGCTCAACTGGTTGGTTTCATCTTCTCATTGAGGTTCACTCAACCAAAATCCAACAACTTCTATCAAATCATATGCTTAATTCATTTAATTTATGGTGATTTGTAGTGTCCTTTCACATTGCTAGTTTCTATTCAAGAGGTGTCTCCATAATTCTCCTCGTTAAACTAATAACCATACTTCTTCTATAAATGGAAGCAACAATCTTCATTCTGCATATTATTCCTAGCATTTCAAAATGTCAAACCTTTCTAGTGATGCCTCCTCCAAAAATGAATTTTTGTCCATTGAGAATGTTGAGTGTAGCTTGGTTAGGCGACTAGTAGTGTACCAATTGTAAGAAATGTTCATCATTAAAAGCGTTATAGAAGAATAAATGCTTAGGAAGATAATTGGGGGGAATTTTCTCTCCCAAGTGCACGTCCACAACTCCCAGCTTTTGTAAGGGTTCATGTACAACATTATCTACATGCCTGGCAAGCTGGAGTGGGGAACCAAAGTTGCAGAGCATTTGATCAGGCTGTCATTTCTAGCTAGAGTGGAGACTACCCCGGGGAACCTCAACGAATATCCAAGGGTTTTCCTAGTTGGGGACACAATCTATATTGCTACTACTCTGCAACATGAACATGCCAAAGAAGTTTTTGGCCTTCTCTGCTCGCTGGAATTGAAAGGAATGGTATTGGGCTGCTCACCCATTTTGTGGAATTGAATGAAAATATCTTTTCACCTCTCTAGATCAAGAGATTGCAGGAGGTGGTAGAAGGGATTCAAATCCGTATGTTTACCTTGTGTGTTTGAAGAAATATACTGAAGACCCCTTTTTGATGTAAAATGATATGTACATATGAATATGAATATATATATAGAAGTTTTTGTGTACATCATATTCTTCACCCTACTCAATGTATTTTACGTAAATCCTGCAATGTATTTCTCTTCAATTATGTAATTATGATGAGTTCCATTTCATTTCAGTGCAAGATGCTTGAGAAATTCATGTTTTTATACATGTATCACTTTCTTTCAGCATTATTAACTTTTGGAAAATACCATTCTAAGATAGACATCAGGTTCTGATGAGGTTTCGAAAACCTTCTCGGATTCCACTTTATTTGTGACAATCTTAGTATTTACTATCTTGTGAGCCTTGCAATGTAGGTCAAACTTTAACTTTTCTTTGAAAAGGCTGCTTGTGAAAGCCAATTTTATCTTTTGGGAGAGGGATAGGTTTTCAAAACTATTTCAAGCTCCAACAAAGGTTTCAGAACCTACCAAAAGTGCCTTTGAAACAAAATGAATTTATCCTTTTCTTTTATTACTCAACATGATTTTGAAAACCCTACCAGGCCCCAACACTGCATTCATAACTTGACCTGAATCAGAGAATTTGATATATTTCTTAAGAAATCAGGCTGAAAAGTAGTTGTGACAACCTCGTCAGGACTCGATGAGGTTGTGAAAACTAGGTAAAAGACTGACAAGTTCATAACTTAAGCAAAATTCAAATGAATAGGTCTCGATTATAAAGTGTGATAGAAACTGGAGTAACAATAGATCATCATTCTATATAATGAAACAGTATTGCATTTCATGATTAATTCTAAAATCATAGAACTACTAAATTCTAATCTAAATCATGATAGTTTTTATTTTATAGATGCAATGAATTACATTATATTATATTTCATATCAAGTATGAAAAAAATCACTAGTGCTCATTCATTATAGATAATTAGATACATTTTAGTGTATTAATGATAAATTGTAAAGTAAATTTATAAGAATTAATTACATGATAGTTACTTACAAAAAAAAATATTAATTAATATTTTTATGTTCAAACATGATGAGGGCACAGCCCGAGACATAGAAAATAACCCACAAACAAGAGAATAATTTTATTATTCAGAAAATAGAGCTTCTTACATGCAGAGGATCTCAAATCCCCAACTTCTACAACACATGCAAGTTACAGACAACTACAAAATAACCCTTTCGCAATATGCGAGCTTGTCCCCAAAAAGTTACCCAAAAATTAGAAACCCACCCATAAATAGACCTCCTCTTTAGTTTGGAGCCAAAACAAAATTCAAATTTGAGTTTAGGTGGTTTGGCGCCGAAAAAAAATTACAACTTGAAGTTCAAATTTCAAAAGAACATTTGCAATTGTATCTTCTAGAAAGTGCGCCAACTTCCCGGGGCCATAACTTTTGATTTGGGACACCGATTCGCGAATCGTTTGAACTATTGGAAAGGTCTCAAAGTCAATAATGCTCAAAATCCGCTATGCCAATTTTGGAAAGTTTCAGTGCGAATCCAGGAACTCTAAGTGCCTCAAATCTAATTCGAAAGATTTTTAGGTGCAAATTTAGGAAACTAAAACTACAATATCTTTCAACCCAGGAATAGAAAATAAAAACCGTAAATTGATAATTTCATTATGATGAAAAGGGTATCCAAAAATGTAAAAACATCTAAAAACTGATAAACTTGAAATTTAAGTATTTTTGGGTGATGCAAGATTGCCCTTACACCACTGGATGCTCTTGCATTAGACACCCAGGGTAATTTGAGAAGTGACCCCATCACATCTCAGATGGTGGAGGAAAACCCAAATGGTTGACCTCTACCTTAGGCAACTAGGATGAATCTTCAATAGACCTTCCTTTCCATTTCACCAAATATTCTTCATACTGTCTGTTCCTGGTACTCCTTCCCACACCCACTATCCAGATTTCTTCAATCTCCTCCTTTTCTGGTACCGAATCCCACACCGCTCCATCATTGGTACTTCCTCCGCCACCTTCATGATACTCTATCAAATCTAAAATGTTGAACATAGGTAAAATGTTGAACTATCCTGCAACTCTACCTCATATGCATTCCCTGAATCATGCCTCTTCAAAATTTTACAGGGACGAACTTCTTCATCTTCAATTTGTTATATGTTCCCACTGGAAACCTTTCTTTCCTCAAGTGGACTATCACTTCATCACCAATCTGAAACTCCTTATACCTCCGCTGATCTGCCTTAGCCTTATACCTGCATATTCATCTTGTTAATATGTTCTCTTACCTTCTCATGTATATCCTTGATGTGTTCTGCAAAATCTTCAGCTTAGCACTTATTTTCTTCTCTTGGTCCATCTTCCTCAATTCTAGAGCTATTCTGGGGCTACCTCCATACACAATCTGGAATGGTGATCTACTAGTGCTTCTGTTGACAGAATTGTTGTAAGAGAATTCTGCCTGGGATAAGATCAAGTCCCATCCCTTGGGTTTATCTCCTACCAAACATCTTAGTAGGTTACCCAGACTCCTGTTAACAACCTCTGTCTGCCCATCTGTTTGTGGATGGTGTGCAGAACTGAACTTCAACTCTGTCTTCAGCTTCTTCCACAAGGTCCTCCAAAAGTACCCCACAAATTTGGTGTCACGATCTGAAACAATACTCTTTGGCAGACCATGTAGCCTCACCACCTCTTTGAAGAACAAGTCAGCAATGTGGACTGCATCATGGGTCTTCTGACATGGAATGAAATGTGCCATCTTCAAAAACCTATCAACCACCACAAAGACCGAATCATTCCCTCGTTGTGTCCTTGGAAAACCAAGAACAAAGTCCATACTTATATCCTCCCATGGCCTCTCTGGTACAGGTAAGGGTTGATATAAGCCTATATTCTGGCTCACTCCTTTAGCCATCTGACATACCTTGCAGCTTTGTACAAACTTCTTCACATCCTGTGACAACTGAGGCCAATAATAATGCTCACTGATAATGGCAATGGTCTTATCCCGACCAAAATATCCTACCATTCCTCCACTATGCTTCTCCTTTATCAGGTTCTCCCTTATGGAACTCCTCGGGATACACAATTGACTTCCCTTAAATAACATGCCATCCTGGATTATGAAATCCAGCCACCTTGTCCTGTCCACTGTAACAGGTTCCTTGCAAGCTTTCCAAGCCTCTGCAAAATTAGGATCTTCTACATATAGTGTCTTGAGTTCATTGAACCCAACCACTTCAATCTACATCTTTGTCATCAATGTATGCCTCCTACTTAAGGCATCTTACAACCCTATTTGACTTCCCACTCCTATGTTTTAAAACAAAGGTATAACTCTGCAAAAACTCTACCCATTTCATATTCCTTTGATTTAATTTTTTCCTTGATTATTTATGTACTGCAAGGCTTGATGATCAGTATATAGAACAAATTCCTTCGGCAACAAATAATGTCTCCATTTCTTTAATGCTTGAACTATTGCATAAAATTCTTGATCATATACAAAATACTTTCTCTTGGCATCATTTAAATTTTCACTGAAATAGGCAATGGGCTTACCTTTCTTGGCTCAACACTTCTCCAATGGCACAACCACTGGCATCACAATCCACCTAAACACCTTGTTGAAATCGAGGGCTAGAACCGCTGTTCTCATCACCTTCTATTTCAACAGTTCAAAACTTTTTTCCGCTCTAGTGCTCCACTTGAATTCTTTACTACCCCCTCTCATTGTTTCCTACAGGGGTCCACAAATACTGAAGTTTCTAATGAACTTTCTATAAAAACTAGCCAAACCATGGAAAGATCTCACCTCGGTAGCAGTTCTTGGCGTAGGCCATTCCAGAATAGCCTTCACCTTTTTCTGATTCCATCTTGAGACCTTCTGCTAAGACAACAAACCCCAAGAACACTAACTCCCTCTTCACAAAACTACACTTCTTCAAATTAATCAACAATTTCTCTTCTCTCAACTTCTCAAAGGCTCTCTGAATATGCATCAGATGCTCATCCAACGTCTTACTGAAAATCATAATATCATCTAAATACACAATAACAAAACTTCCCAGAAATTCTTTTAGTACCTCATTCATGAGCCGCATGAATGTGCTCAATGCATTGGTTAGCCCAAAAGGCATGACTAACCACTCGTACAGGCCCTCTTTGGTCTTGAAGGCAGTCTTCCATTCATCTCCCTCTTGAATCCAATCTGGTGATATCCACTCTTCATATCAATCTTTGTGAAGTACTGAGCTCCACTCAAACAGTCCATCAGGTCATCCATCCTTGGCAGGGGAAATCTGTACTTGATTGTTATCTTGTTTATGGCTCAGGAATCTGTACACATCCTCCACTCCCCATCCTTCTTTAGTGCTAGTACTATAGGTACTGCACATGGACTCAAACTCTCTCATATCAAACCCTTTCTCAACAACTCTTGAACTTGTTTGTTCAACTCTTCATTTTCTGCTGGAGTCATTCTATGAGCTGCCTTATTTTGAAAACTAGCTCCAGGAATCAAGTCAATCTAATGACTGATCTTCCTTATTGGAGGTAAACCCTTAGGTACATTATCAAAAACAATATTCTGAAACTCATCCAACATCCCATAAACTTCTTTTGGAACCTTCTCACTATTCTCCTTACTCAGTCTAGGAATTAATGCATAACACACACGCTCATACTTCATACCTTCTAAAAAATTTCTTCCATCTACATAACAAATGCTAACACTACTGCATACCTTTTCTTCAGTCTCCTTCAAGGGTTTCAAATTGTGACGAACCCCATCCTTTGTCAAGGAATAAGTGTTTGCATGGCCATCATGTATAGCTCGCCTATCGAACTACCACGGCCTCCCCAACAACATGTGACATGCATCCATGGGGATGATATCATAGAGTACCTCATCATGGTAGCTCCCGATCTTGAACTTTACTCCTAGGCACTGCTCATTGACCAAAACTTTGTGGTCTTTCTGCACCAAGCAATCTGATACGGATGTGGGTGCCTTTCCCTTTTTAGCTTCAAATTTGTGACCATCTCCTTTGACACCAGATTATCAGTGTTCCCACCATCAATAATGACATCACAACATTTTCCTTCTCACTTGCACCTTGTGTGAAATAGATTCTTCCTTTGTTCTGGTTCCTTTTCCTCAGTCACCAGGGCTCTCCTAATCACTAGGGCTTCTCCCCTTTCTGTATCATCGGAATGTTTAGATTGGGACTCCTCATCTACATTTGCAACCCTTCCATGACCTTCTGGCCTTTTGTCTGCCCTTCCTTGGTGTTGTGGACATTCATAGGCTCGATGCCATTCTTCACCACATTGGAAACACATTCCTCTAAAACCACCTCTTCTAGATCCTTGTCCATATCTCCCTTGTCCTCTACCTCTTTGATCATTACTGTTTTGATCACGAGGGCAGTAGAAGTCATTCATTTGGCTTCGACTGGTACCCAAATCTTCACTTTTCTTTTCATCATCATTTCGGCTTCCTGAAGGTCTGCCATTACCCCTTCCACTTTGACCTCCTCGTCCTTTTTGCTTGCCATGAAATCTTTTGTTCAACTTCTCTTCCACCTTTAGAGAAAAATGATACACATCCTTAATGGTGGTCATTTTTACTAGGCTTAACTCCTCCTGAATGCTTGGTCGTAACCCATTAAGATATCAGACTACCTTCTCCTTATTGGCCTCTGTGTGACCCGTTCTGATGATTATCTTGTGAAAATATTTATTGCATTCTTTCACAGATCTGCTTCCTTGCTTCAACCCTTGCAATTTCTTCAATAGATCTAACTCGTAGTCCACTGGTATGAACTGCTTCTTCAGTTTCTCTACCATGCGATCCCATCGGGTGATCTTTCCTTTTCCTCTTCGATTTCTTTCCATTGGACCTCTTTCCACCAAATCTTGGCATAGCCCTTGACTTCATTTTAAAGCAAACTTAAGCGATCCTAGGTCCTCTATTTCCTCATACTCAAAATATTCTTCTGGCTCATTGATCTAGTCAATCAACTCTTAAGTTCGGACTTCCCAAAATAGTAGAGGTTTTTGCTCTAGTCTTTTCCCAATCTTTGAAATGGCCCTTATTAGCCACATTTGGTCTTGATCAATTGCTTCTTCTTCCTCTTCTAAATTTGAACCTTCTTCCTCTCCTTCATCCTCACTTTCCTCCCTCGGGTTTAACCCTCTTCTCAACTGCTCTTGTAATGCATCAATCTGTCTCTAGAGGGCTGCCAGTGCATCTCTTCCACCAGCATTTCTGCCACCTCGACCACCTCTGGCACCACCACGCCTACCAGGCATCACTCTTAGAGGCATCTTTCTTGACCTCGACCCACAACCACGGTCCTGGTGCGAATTGCCTCACGATCGGCGATTTGTCCACACACTCAAGAAAACCCGCTCTAATACCACTTGATAAGGGCACAACCCGAGACTTAGAAAATAACCCACAAACAAGAGAATAATTTTATTATTTAGAAATGGAGCTTCTTACATCGCGAGGATCTGAAATCCCCAAGTTCTACAACACATGCAAGTTACAAACAACTATAGAATAACCCTTTCGCAATATGCGAGCTTGTCCCCAAAAAGTTACCCAAAAATTAGAAACCCACCCATAAATAGAGCTCCTCTTTAGTTTGGAGCCAAAACAACATTCAAATTTGAGTTTAGGCGGTTTGGCACTAAAAAAAAATTACAACTTGAAGTTCAAATTTCAAAAGAACATTTGCAATTGTATCTTCTAGAAAGTGCGCCAACTTCCCGAGGCCATAACTTTTGATCCGGGACTCTGATTCACGAACCATTTGAACCGTTGGAAAGGTCTTGAAGTCAATAACGCGCTTGAAATTCTCTATGCCAATTTGGACAAGTTTCAGGGCCGATCCAAGAATTCTAAGTGCCTCAAATCTAACTCAGAAGATTTTCAGGTGTAAATCTGGGAAACTAAAACTACAATATCTTTCAACCCAGAAATAGAAAATAAAAATCATAAATTGGGAATTTCATTATGACAAAAAGGGTATCCAAAAATGTAAAAACATCTAAAAACTAAGAAACTTTAAATTTAACTATTTTTGGGTGATGCAAGATTGCCCTTACACCACTAGATGCTCATGCATCAAAACAATAATATGAATTTATATTCTATTAATGAATTAAATTATGATAAATACCCTCACAACTATGATACATAGTAGACTTCTACATCTAGAATATGATGATGTCTTTAAAAAGGTATTGCAAGTATTTATACTTTGCCTACCCCCATGAGAGCATAATTTCCTCCACAAGAAACGAGTCAACAAAGCTTTTCTTGGTTGTCAGAGAATTTACTACAAAAGAGATATATGACCCATGTTTGAACTACAAAGGTATTACAAATATTTATACTTCGCCTACCCCCATGAGAAGAGTTCCTCCATAGGAAATTAGGTCAACAAAGCTTTTCTTGGTTGTCAGGGAATTTACTAGAAAAGAGATATATGGCCCACGTTTGAACTACTGATTAAAGTAAACATTTACTTTCTCTTGATAAGTAGGAAGTATTTTTCCACAGCGTGTCAAATTGTGATATTGCTATCAGGATTCAACCGTGTAGTTTCGAGTCAAACTCATTGACCCATGTTTCATGAGTAGTGGTTCAACAAGAACCCATCTCTCATGATATCGAATGGTCCACTTAGCACTCATTGCATCTAGGTGATGCTCCACAGAGTGAAGCAGATCGAGGAGGTCCACCCATCCCAGTACTGCTCCAGCTCAAGCGCGCTTAACCAGGGAGTTTTCTCCAAGGTTAAGCCCGCTTGAGTTGTTACCCCAATTGCAAAACCTTCAGCAAGTGTTGTGCCTTATGAACCATTCATAATAGAGCCCCTTTAGCTCATCAATTGATAAGTAGGAAGTATTTTTCCACAGCGTGTCAAATTGTGATATTGCTATCAGGATTCAACCGTGTAGTTTCGAGTCAAACTCATTGACACATTTACTTTCTCTACTAGCTATGTATATACTACATCCTCTTCATTAATGCATTCTCACCTATTATACAATGTACTGATTTCTTTCACAGTTTTATAAATCAATAGACAAACTTGATCAACACCATGCAATGAATAGATGTATGGGAGGTTATCTTACTATTTACATCATGATGTATCCAGGCATTTGGGCCGAGGGGGATTGCCTGAAACTTTTCATTCAAGATATGTGGAAGGAAAGTGTGCCATTCATCTTTGGTAAAGGATGGCCAGTGTTAATATCGATTTGTTATCTATTGTTGAGATGATTTTTTTTAAAGAGTGGATATTGTCAGTTATTTATGGTTTAGAAGGAATTTCATTATATATGTATTTTTTAAATTAATTAAAAATATAATATTATAAAATTTTAAAAAATGGGAAATAGGAAGATATATTTGTAAAGTTGAAATGGATCAAGTTTAAATAGAGGATAATTATTCAAATGGTCAAGTTTGAAAATAACATAAAAAATGAAGTGGGTAATGTAATTCTAGGAGGGAGGTCTTTATCATTGGGTTTTCCTTGAGCACCATGTAGATTAGGATTACCATCTGACTTCCAGGAAATGAGCACACCCTCTTCCTCAAGAGTATCATTGTGAGGTGGTTGCACATGCATTGAAGAAATGGTCAGCTCCAACTAAGGAACCTTGCTAGAGTCAAGTCATTCAGGAGCACCATGCCCATGAGAAGAGATATAAGGTTGCCATGAGAGTTGAGACCAATTATAGGTAGTATTATCTTTTTTTCTTGGGGGCTAAGAGCTATGGAATTGAGAACCATACTCTCTATTGGTAAACTAGTTGTAACCTCACTAATGTCCTTAAGTAGGATAAAAGGAGGGAGGTGGGATTTTGACAACAATGCAAGGAGCATTACCCCATTGGTCCATAGGCTCTTATACATGGTGCACCTCAAGTGCAACTTTGCTAGCTTGTACCTAAATTTGTATAAGAAAATTAGAAAAATAATAGCTTTTATGTATAAAAAGAAATGAATATTAAGACATCTTAAAAAATAAATTTTTAATATTTCAAATATTAAAGAGAACTTCCACTCTGAAATATGCAAGATCGAGGTATACTTAAAAGAAATAAAAAGTTAGTTACCTAAAAAATCATATGGTATGAATTTTTTTTGGCCAAGAAGGCCTAAAAAAATCACGAATCCAATTCCAAGCTTGTTGACTTTTGGTGTAGAACTAGAAAAGATGCTTGAGAGTCTAATTATCCACAAAAATAACAATATGGATTAGGAAGTCCCAAATGCTTTAAGTGAGAACCAAGAAAAAAATATTGATAAAAATACATTAAAAAAAATGGGTCAATTCAGGCTCAAGAATAGGTGACTAGGCAACTTGGAATTTGCAATGCTAGGTACCAAGAGAAGTCTATAAAACCATTTAAATTCTTCAAAACATGGAAATAATAATTCAAATGATCAAATTCAATTTAAAAACACATAATGTTAATCTTGTATGCCAATGTAAGAAGAAAAAAAAGTGATATATTTGTCAAAGAATGATTCAATTATTTTAGAATTATAAAAAGTGTGTTTCTATATTAGAGAATGCACAATTTGCAAGGTAAAATAGAACATTTGGGTCCAAAATCATAGGGTGTACATTCTTTTTGATTATCTACTATATTTACATGTAAAAAGATTTGTTCTCACATTAAGTTGTGCACATTATAATGTGTTGTGTTATAGCACAACCACATTATAACAAAACTATGCTATAGTATATAATATGCTTGCACTATGTGTTTCCTTTAATTATTTCAACCCTTAGGGTTTGATTTTCTTTGGGCATCCAAACCAAAGGGTTCAACTTCATTGTCAATACCTAAATACATGTTTTTTGTAAAATATATAAGAACACAAGCTAAATATCAAGCATGCTCTTCATCAAGTTTGCACATCTTCAATGTTGATCTAAAAAGTATCACAATAATATCAAGCTCTTCGAAATTGCTTACCATAATTTTTTTACATTTCTAATACATTAAGTTTTTGATCTTGTTTTTTTAGTGTTGTCTTTTTTGCCAAAAACCTACGAATAGTATTTTTAGTATTTTTTAATCCGTTAATCCAAATTTGAAATAAATTATAATTTTTTATATTCTAGACTATATTCTATACACATTAAAATTAATAATTTTTGGTTAGTTTTCAAAAAAATAGAGGGGAGCATGCTTATCTTTTCATTATTAAGGATGTGTGCACTTTGAAAATTAATAAAAAATAATATTAATTAAACAATAAACAAAAAAATAAGATAAAACCTACATGATATTAGATAAATTTTTAATGAAACAATTTGTGAAATAGTTGATTTATTTTTGACAAAAATAGGAGTACTTTGTATGTGTCCCTTATTTGAACCTCTTAATCTCCACTATTTTTAGAAAAAACAGTAGTTTAGAAACTAGATTTTGAACACTACAACACTTGTTTTGATCACATTTTTAAATTTTGAGTGTGACTATCTTCAATTTCATATCCAAGATTAGTTTTATAGATTTTAGAAAAAAATTGGCCACTTTTTAACCCTTATTTTGTCACCCATTTCCATGCACATGTCTAAAGAAAAATAAAATAAAATTCAATATTATAAATAAAATATTTTATAATATTTTTTATCTAATTTTATTTTATGGGAATATAAAATAAGATATTTATTGTTCTTTCCCTAATATATATTTAATAAAATTACGGGAAATAAAAATAAATAGAGATTGCACTATTATAAAAGAGAAAGCTTAGAGATTTTGCATGTAGAAAAGAAAAGCAATAAAAGTGAGAGTCAAATTTTTTGGATAGGTGTTTATCATAAGCTAGTGGAAGTAGCTTGTGGGAATTTATCTCTTTCCAAGTTCCCTTTTTTTCTCCACATTCAACTCCTTTTCATCTTCTCTCCTTTTTTTTAATGTTCTTTAAATATGTGACTTTTTCATGTGAATAGGGGGAAGGATTTAGGAAAAACTCTACCAATTTATGCATTTGGTCTTTTTGGAAGAATATTTTATATCATTTTATTGATTTATAATTAGCTTTGTAACTATACATTTGACCTTTTCTATTTGATGTCGAAGGAATCATATTTTTTCTATTGTATATTCTCTGGTTTTTCTTATAAGTCCATCTCAATTTTTTAATTTATATTTGCAAGCTTGATTTGGGTACTTGGAATATTTCAACCTTTTGTAGATCAACAACCATATAGATTATTTACCCTTTATATTTGGAAGTAGCTTGCTTGTGGGAATTTATCTCTTTTTGAGTTCCCTCTTTTTCTCCACATTCAACTCCTTTTCATCTTCTCTACTTTTTTAATGTTCTTTAAATATGTGACTTGTTCATGTGAATAGGGGGAAGGATTTATTGGAAAAAATCTACCAATTTATGCATTTGGTCTTTTTGGAAGAATATTTTATATCATTATATTGATTTATAATTAGCTTTGTAACTATAGATTTAGGCTTTTATATTTGATGTAAAAGGAATCATATTTTTTCTATTGTGTATTCTATGGTTTTTCTTATAAGTCCATCCAAATATTTTAATTTATATTTGCAAGCTTGATTTTGGTATATGGAATATTTCAATCATTTGTAGATCAACAACTATGTAGATTATTTACCCTTCATTGTTCTATCTATGTCTATTTGTTTCAAGAACTATTGAATCATATGCAAGTCAATTTTATGTATGTAGAAGTGTTTAGTTTGGTGTATTAATTGATTACAATAGGTTAGATTCATTTTAGTTTGTATTTCTCCTTCTTCCTTGTATAGTTCTTAGAAATAAGCTAATTTAAAATTTTGATGAAGAGACAACTTCTAAAATTCTAGAGGTTACTCTACAAGTCATGTCCCTTGCTTGTAGGATTTTCATGTTGGCACATGTTTACATGAGATTTTTGATTTGAACACAAACATTTTTGACATGGCTAGTGGGACACAAGTAGATAGGCGTTAGTTTGTGCCTCATTCCAATAATTTTTTGTTCTACATTATGTGGTTTTGGTGGTAAATCACAAAAATACCTACTCATAAGAGCATGATTCTTCCACTTGGAAACTTCATTAATGAATCCATTACACAAGAAATCTTCAATATCTATTTTTTAAGACTATGGTAGTCCCTCACATATATGTGCTACATATTAATATTCTAGAAAGAAATTTCCCAATTGTAGATTCTAGGATTCAAGTGGACCATTACAAAAATAGTAATGGTGTCAAATTGCTGAAGTAACATTGAAGGAATTGATTAGTATATAAGGATGGATCTATTTACCCTCATATCACATTCAAGATGTTAAAAAATTATGCAACATTCATAATATCACTACTTAGAATGTGGAATTTTGATTGCTTGCTTCATCTATTAAGGGAAAGCACATGCATGGCTTAGAATTTTGTTGCCTAATTCAATTACAGGTTGAGATCAAATTTTTGTCCTCTTAAATAAATTTTGAGCTCAAAGGTAGGTACTAGCTCTCCCCTTCAACATTTCATGTAAATAAAGAATCTTTGTACATAATTCATTGATGTCGCCACAATAGTGGTTTACACTTTCTGGGAGATCCTGATTTTTGTTGAAATCACATATTTTAGAAAATATAATGATTTAAGCCTTGAAAAGTTCCATTTAAAGGATTCCAATTGAAGAGGGTTTGATCAAATCACTTTATACCAAGCCCCCTTTGATAGAACCCTCCTAGTTTTAAACCATACCTATAACGGAGTCTCCTTTACACCTATCAAAATGCTGATGAAAAACCACTTTTGATTTACCTTTTGGGGATCAGATTAATTCATTTAAAATTTATTTTTTGTAAGTATGTAGTTCTTATTATAAGCTTCCAAGAAAGTATAATTTTAATTAAATTAAATTTGATTATTATATTTATTTTTTATTTCTTGTGAATGTAGGTTTTTCACCAAAAATCAAGCTCTTTGATCTGCACATGTGGAAAAATAGAAGATTATCAATTTTTTTTTGAAAAATATGAGTGCACTAGATATTGAAGTCCTTGATCCAACAAAAAATATTAATAATTTTGATACATACAAAAAAAGTTGTGTTATACGGTCCACCTATATTTGAATTGTAATTGGTTTGACTTTGAAACTTGATTAAGGAAAAAATTCAATAAAATACTATGAAACAATTGGAAGCACTAGATATCATAGTTACAAATCTAAATTCAAAAAAAAAAGAATTTTATCCTTCATGGAAAAAAAATTATGTGTTATAATTGAGCGTCACTCCTTAAAAAATGGTGTTCTGAAAAAACTAGTTTTGAAGGAGATGGAAAAAGAAGTGCAATATGATTCCAAAAATTTTGAAAAAATATATTTAGAATCTATAGACAAAATCTCACAAATCACTAGTTTGCATCATCTTCAAATTCCTCACAGTTTAGCTACTATAGGTGTTCGAAAGTGAAGATTTAGTTAGAAAAAATCAATTCAATGTCCAGTTTGGCCAAAAATTGTAAACTAGTATTGTGGGATTAATGTTAATGATTTTAACTCACATTTTGACAAATCTTGAAATAAAATATCAATCAAAATTTGACCACCTCCATGTTTTATATTTCTTGAAATATTTAGATTCTAAAATTTCAATCATGGTTCAAATTCTAAGAGGTCAAGATTTACCTATCATATAATTTAACTATCACAACTAAATAAAATTTAATAGTTGTTAGAAAGTCATCTCCATACCTGTGTAATATTTATTTTTTCTCAAATTTTTACCTCTTTCCAAGCTATTAAAAAAAAGTGGTTTCAAAACACCATCCATCATCCCCATTTACTTGTTCAAGACTAATGAGATAGATGAACTAAAAAAAAGATTGAACATCTCTCCCAGGAGCTCATGGAGCTAAAAAATTAACCCATTAAACAAAATAAGAAATCTTTTATGCCCTCATATCCTCCAACACAAAAAATTCTTTTATTCTACCACGAAAATGTCATCTTCTCACATGCAAGAAGTGAAAAAACTTGTGATTAATAAATACATTCCTTGTTCTTCTTCAATCTCGATGCTTCCTAAGCCTAAATTTGAGCAAAATAGCATAGAAGAGAAAATTATCTATCAAATGGACATAGTGGATGGTTGTGATGAGCAATATATATATTTTAATTTAGCAAGGTGAATATTTTTTTATTCACATAATTTTTCTAGTAGATTGAAAGCACTATATGGATGAAAAGGATGTTATACATATTTAGGATTAAAGAGAATGTGAAGATGAATGTTATGTGAGAAAAATCAAGTATTGAGGATCTCATAAATGATGAACATATTCTAGGATCTTGGTTGCAATGTAGGATGATTTTGCATATTTTTCATAGAAGAATAATCCGCTATCACATTACACTGAGGAGGAAGCATTGAAAGATATCATTATTGAACTAGTAGAACATGAGGAGGTTCATATTGTCACAACCTACATATACACTGATATTGACATGAATATATCCCACTAAAATTTTGAACATGGAATTATCCAATATTTTCATGTCTTTCTAGATTTTGTACCCAAAAAAAGTGATATACTACAAAACATGAAATACATACATTGCAATTGTCATATGTATGCTACACTTCATTTAGAATAAATGAGAAGAAAATCCATGAGTGCGGGCTCCCAAGATGTCTTGCATGTGCGAGGAAGGTTTAAAGGAAAAGGAGGGCCTAAAGGGGATACAAAGAGAGACACATCTAAAGGACGTTCTAAAACCTTAGGAAGATTAGAGTAAAGTGTTGGAATTGTGGTAAGAGGGCATTGTGAAGGAGTACAAAAATAAGATTTTTTTTTAGATACTTCCACAAAAAAGTCCTCAAAAAATGTTGATTTTGATGCTTTGTTTGTTTCTGCTAACACTATTAGTAATGATGCTTGGCTTATTGATTCAAGTTGCTCCTACCATATGAATCCTCACAAGGAGTGGTTTACTTCATATTCAACTTAGGATGGGGGAGGAATTTTCTTTGGTGATAGTATCACAAAGAAGATTGTTGGTAAGGGAAAGGTAAAGTTGTGTTTCAGCAATGGAAGGGTTAAAATCCTTGATGATGTTTTACATATTTTAGGACTTGTGAGAAATTTACTTTCAATATCCAAGTTGAATGATTCTGGAATGCATGTGAAATTTGACAAGTCTAGTTATAGGTTGGTAAGATGGATTTTGGTGATTGCTAAAGGATCTTGGATAGAGACTTTGTTTAGGTTGAATGCCTCCACTTTTTGTAACTCTTCCAATGTAATTGGCACTAAAAGAGTATGTATGTTGTGGCACCATAGACTAGGTCACATAAGTGAAAAGGTTCATAAGACCATTTTGAATAAAAAATTGGTTGATGGTATTTCTGATTATTTTGTTGGTAAAAATATTTTTTGTGAGCATTGTGTGTTTGGAAAACATAATAGATCATCATTTCCTAATGGAACCAGCAAAGATAAGATATTATTAGAGTTCATTCATTCAGATGTGTTTCGAATAGTGGATGTTGACTCTTTTGGATGATCTCATTATTATGTTACTTTCATTGATGATGTATCAAGATGGACATGGATTTATTTTATGCATGCAAAATCTAAGGCTTTCACTAAGTTTAAGGAATTTAAAGCCTTAGTTGAGAAACAATAGAGTATAAGATAAAGGTGTTGAGATATAAAAATGGGGGTGAATTTATTGTTCTATGGAATTTGATGAGTTATGTAAGCATGTAGGTATTTTTTGGAAAAATACTATTCATTATTCACCCAAACAAAATGGGGTATTAGAAAGAATGAATTGAACCTTGATGGAAAGAGCTAGGAGTATGTTGAGTGGTGCTAAGCTTGATAGATGCTTTTTGGTAGAATCTATAAGTAAGTATGCATGTTATTTGATTAATAGATCTCCTTATTGAGCTCTTGATAAATTTTCTTATGAAGTGTGGATAGGTAGAAAGCCTTATGTTTCACATTTAAGGGTCTTTGGATGTGAGGATTTTTTTCATGTTCCTTAAGAGAAGCAATCTAAATTGGATCCAAAAGCATATATAAATGCATATTTGTTGGTTACAGTGAGAATGTAAAAGGTTATAAGATTTGGAATTCACTAACCCATAAAATAGTTTTCTCTAGAGATGTAATTTTTAGGGAGTTTAGAGCTTACTCAGGTAAAGAACCAAAGGAGAAAGATAAGAAAAAACCAATGCACTTTGAGAAAAAGATAGAAAAGAAAGAAGATGCACATGTGGAAGAACAACTAGATGGATTAGATATTGGAGAAGAAGAAGAGGGTTCAAAGAGTTTAGATGATGTGCAGGATGAGCATATAGAAGAAGAAGAACAAGAAGAGTCCCTTACTCCTAAGTTGAGAAGATCCACAAGGCAATAGAATCCAGTTGATAGGTATAGCTTGCCAGATTTTTGTTGTGTATTTGATTTGTTGAGTACTGATGATGAACCTAGATCTTTTAGGGAGGCTCTCTCTTCAAAGGAAAGTGAGTCTTGGATGCAAGCCATGCAATAGGAGATGATGGATTTGGATATTTTTGATCCTTGTGATCTTGTTAGTTTTCCCAAAGGAAGGAATCCCATTGGTTGCAAGTGGTTATAAATAAGAATAAATTTGGTGCAAATGGTTGGTTAGAGTAGTACAAGACCAGAGTGGTGGCCAAGGGCTACTCCTAGAGAGAGGGAGTTGATTTTGGTGAAATTTTATCTCCTATTGCTAAGTTAACTTCTATTAGATTCCTATTATCTATTGATGTTGCTTATGATTTTGAAATAGAGCAAATGGATGTTAAAACTGCTTTCTTTCATTGGGATCTTGAGGAGGAAATTTATATGTGACAACCTAACAGTTTTGTTGTGAAAGGAAAATAACACTTGGTTTGTAGGTTAAAATGGTCATTATGTGGTACCAAAAGTTTGATGCCTTTCCATTGAAATTGGGTTTTTTCACAGTAAGGAGGATCATTGTGTTTACATTAATGTTATTGATGATCAAATCCTAGTTATTATTGTGTATGTTGATGATATGTTATTTTTTTGGTAACAATAAGGTGATGATTAGGGAGCTTAAGACTCATATTTTTGGCATGTTTGATATGAAGGATTTTGGGGTAGCTAAATATATCCTTGGGATGGATATCCGTAGGGATCAGGTTCATAGAAAGATTTGGGTAAGTCAAAGTAAGTATGTTGATACCATTTTGTAGAGGTTTAATATGCATGACTGTAAACCATTAAATATTCCATTTTAGGTTGGTACTAAGATGAGTTTAGACACGCGTCCTAATTTTGATGAATACTTTGAAGAGATGTCTAAATTTCGTTATGCTAATTTCGTTGGTAGCTTGATGTATGTAATAGTTTGCACTAGACCAGATATAGCCCAAGTAGTGTGAGTTTTGAACAAGTTTATGTCTAACCTTGGTAGAGAGAATTATAATTTTGTTAAGAGGGTTTTTAGATATTTGCATGGTAATTTTGATTAGTATTTGGTTTATCATGGTATTGATTAAGTGGTTAAGTCATTGGATATACATGGTTTTTTTGATGTAGATTGGGAAGGTGACTTGGACAGTCGAAGGTCCACTAGTGACTATGTTTTTACTTTGTTTGGAGGTGCAAAGAGTTGGATGAATAAAAGACAACCTATGATTGCATTGTCTATCACTGAAGCAGAGTATATGGCTGCTACACATGCCTCTAAGGAGGCAGTATGGTTAGGGTATATGCAGGATCATGATGGGCCAAAAAGTGGCAATATGACGAGTATGTGGCTGACGACTTTTTTTTTACCCAAAATTGAGTAAATGAAAAGAATTTTTTAAATAAGAGATTCTCATATTTCCTATAAATTATGGAATTTAATAAGTAGTTGTAACGAAAATGAAACAAGCTTTGTGTAGACAAAGGAGAATCGTTAGAAGCACACATGTGCATGCAATACTAAATCTAACATGTAAGTTCATTAAGTTAAGCAACAAGAACATGGGAGAGAAATTAAAGCATTAATTAAAATAGAACAATCTCACCAATTCAAATGTATTTCCATGAATCATCTCGTTCCCTTCTCCATTTGTTTGTGTAGTATAATTGCCCTCAGTTTTCAAGTTAGTGCAAGTATAGACTAATATTAAGATTAGCAAAATATATCAAAGATTCAAGATATGTGCTCTCCAAAAGTTTATAAAATTGTGAGAGAGATTTTGAGAGGGAATGAAGAATGGCTTGAATCAATTTGAAAATTGATTATTCCAACTTGACATGTCAAGATTGAAAGATTAGGACGGTTGGTGAGAATTGGACATACGACCGAATCTTGATAGGGTAAGATTAAATAAATTATTGGTAATCTTAGGTTGAGGATCGAAAACATTTGAAATATATCTTTGCGACAAAGATAAAGATTGATTATAATGGCTTCGAGTGTTGAATACACACACAACATTTAATTAATTAAATAAGAATATTTAGTGTCTGCATGTACATGTGAAATGAAGGTTAGAAACTGGAGGATTGCATGATTTGAAAGAATTACTCGAAAGCGCCACTCGGAACGCCGAATCAATAGTTAACTGAGCGATCAAAATAGATGTCGAGTCGAGTAAAAGTGAATACTTAGATAACTCACATAATTATCTAAAATATAGAGGAATGCGTTTAAATAGAATTAATGAATTAAATAATTCATTTTAATTCAAAACTCGATATTTGAAGAATAATTAAATAAATAAGATTTATTTAATTAAATGATGAAGGGATTTTAAATGAATAACTAAATAAAGAATTTATTTAATTATAGCTGAAATATGATAAAGAGTAAATTAAATAAGGATTTATTTAATTTAACAAGAAGAATAATGTTAATTAGTAACATAATTAAAATACAAGAAAGTGTTTATTTAATTAATTAGATAGAGATAAAGAAAGTGTGAATTAATTAAATAATTATTATTTAATTAATAGAAGAATGCGTTAAGATGGTCAAGTGAAATGAGTAAGATTATTTAATCAATGACCATGTGAAGAAGAATATGGAAATTAAGTAAGGCTTAAACCAAAATTAGTGTCTAATATGAATTATTATTCACATTTTCTATTTGAATTATGACTAAAGTCGATTGATAGGCTGATTGAAAATATCTATAGCAGCTTTCAAGCGGTATCCAATTTTTCAATCCAAAACATGTCATATTATGCGCTGCATACTATAGGATTAAAGAAAAAATTAATTCATGAAGTTTTAACCGAGATTAGGTGGATTAGACATACAGTTTTATATTTTTAAAAGGAAGATTTAATAAAAAAATTCATAATTATTTATTTACTTGGGAAAATACAAAAAAAATAATACATCATGAGACATGAGTCATCTACTTATATCTAAAATATTATAAAAAAATATTATCATTGTGGATTGAGGGTGGTCGAACCGGACAACTACTTATTTTTTCCACTGAAATTTAAGTACTACTATATTGAAATTTCAAGTACACCAAATAGATTTTTTAAACAAACCCTGTGGTTACATTCAATTTTCTGATTCTATTCTTACTTTTTGGAAATAATATAGATGGTTTATTCAAATCTTTACATCAAATTTCCTAACTCTGATTTTTTTGAATTTTTTGCCACTTAAGGGCCTATTTTTTCTATGATGATCTTGCACATACCCATTATAGAGACTTGGTAATGGTATTGGTTTTGATTGCAAGATGATGAGGATTGTATGTGACATTCAGAGTGCTATTTGTTTGACAAAAAATCCTATTTATCATGCTCATATTAAGTATGTTGATGTTTAGTATCAATTTTTGCAAGAAATGGTTGAGAATGGTAAGATATTGATTGAAAAGGTTGACACATTGGATAATGTTGTAGATTCTCTCATGGAGCCAGTGACCACAAATAATTTCTCTTGGTGTAGGATGGTCATGGGCCTTGATCACTATACTTGATTATAATTTTAATGTAGCTCATGGATATAATTGCAATGTATAATGTTAAGTGGGAGAATGTTATGATAGGTGACATTATAATTGATATCCTAAGTTGTGTCTCTATGTTCTTTGGAAAGTGTTCTAGATGACATGAGAGGAAAAATATTTATTATTTTATTTCCTATGAAAAATTGTAATTGCATTCATAGAGGTGGACCCACTATGGTGATAGTTATAGAGCATCTCAAAAGAATATTTATTTTTGGCACCCACTTTCTAGATGGGGATGACCCAAGAGTGCATGATCTTGCATGTTCATTTGCATGGCATCTTCGGTTGGGCGACTAATTTTGCATATTTTGGGTATGAGCTTTTAGAGAGTAATGGAGCACTTGGAATTGACCATTTATGATTGGAAATGGGTTAGGCACCCATGTGAAGGCCATGTGATCATTTAATATTTTTCACTATGTTTATGGGTTGTCCACTAAGACGGGTGTGGCTTTTTCCAGGTAGTTTTACTTGTTGTTTTGGGATACCAAAAGTGGTATTCTTTCCCACAAATCTCTATATATTAGAGCCTTGAGATTTTGGTTTTATAATTTTATTTGCAGCTTTTTAGAGTAAATAAGTGATGTTGAGATTCAATGAGGAGTGTTGTATTGATGTATACTTGTTTTGAAGATCAATACATGCATTGCATCTCTTTGGGTATGAATTTTTCCCAAGAAGGGTTTTCCATGTATATCTTGTGTAACTTGTGATTCTCAACTTGCGGTATTGTTTTTTTGCTTTCTTTCTTGGATATGCTAATCATCTAAGGGTATGTGCAGGATCATGATGGGCCAAAAAGGGGCAATGAGAAAAAGATTATGTCTTTCATCGACCCAAAAATGCGAAAATGTTGAGTTGATTTTTTGGTGGCTTGGGTGTTAGTACACACCTCCAAAGAAATTACCAAACCTAGATTTCCAAATCGGATATCTGATTTGAAAAAAGTATATATAAACAATTTTCAGGCTATCAAAATCATTTCATAGTCAAACAACCCGCAGGCGCGCATTTAGGAGGTTCTTCACACAACAAATATCCGATTTCACCAATATTCGATTTGAAAAGGTTATATTTTAGATTTTTCTTTGCTTTGATTGAATTTTGAATGAGATTTGTATAATTTCAATTAGTTTTTTATGATTTTTTTTTTTTTTTTTAGGCTGCAGGAATCGGGTAGCACGACCCCCTATAAACTTCGGTCGCATCACAGTAAACTTTTTAACTTGCGTTGACCCGGCGTGGCCCGAGCGCCGACCACGCTCCCTCCCGGTACCAGGACCCGGGGAGATAGAACTTCATTGACCAGTGAGCCGCCAGCGGAATTACCAGCCAGCGGAGCTGGGGCCCATGAGTGTGATTTTTTAAATAGGGTTTTGATTGAATTTTTATGAAAATTTTTGAGGTTTAGAATGGATTTTGATTGAAATGATTTTTTTTTTAATGGATTTTGATTAAAATGAATGTTTTTTATGTTTGATTTAAGAAAATGGTGTTGTTTATGTATTTGTATTAAAATTAGAGAATTTTATAGATTTTTGTTAAAAGTAGGGTTTTGGATTTTTTAAGAAACTAGGGTATTTTTATAGTATTTTCATTTATATTGTCTAATTTTAATTAGATTAATTATTTTTTAACTTTAATTAGGCATTATGGCTGCTGAGAATGAGAATGCACAAATTCCACTAGTTGAGAATGAAAATCCACTAGTTGAGAATCAAAATGCAGAAATGCCAAATGCTCCACCACCTCTGTAGCCATCAATTGAAGACTTAATTGGCAAAAAATTGGAGCAATTGAGGGTAATTTGTGATGTTTATAAGAAAATCCCTTGATTATCCCATATGTCAACCACATTGACAGAAATAATTACAAATGTAGAAAACCTCTCCACCCAACATAATGCCTTTCATTCGTGGCGAGAAACCATGAGGGAATATTATGCATGTGGATTGTCTTATGATGATGTGAAAAATCTCCAAATAACAAAAGCCCAAATAGCCTCTTTATTTATTAGCCCCCAAACTGGTTTTCCAGTTAATGTTAACAAACGAAAACTTTCTATAAAATGGTGCACGCATAGGGGCATAGTAGATAACTTTTGGGGTCGTTGGTGTATTGTTTTTGATAAACCACCCAACAATAATCTTGATGTAGCTTTTTACTTTATTAAAAAATTATATGCTGAGTTTTTGTTAGGGCATCATGTCAATTACTTTGACATTAAACCCTTCCAATGCGTTGGTGGAGGTATGCCCTAGGATAGGCTAGGGGCAGTTAGAGTAGTCAGGCGCCCACATGTTCCCCTTCCTACCCTTCCTCTACCACCTCCAGTACAACATCCAGATATTATGGAGGATGCAGCCACACAGACTATCCCTTCCATTCACTCTTTGAGTGGTCTTTTGGTTTCCCATGCTTCTCAGTAGCTCAGACACATTCTAGTGATGTTGGCAATGGATCCAGTGCTGTTGCATCATCCTCCTCAGGACCATATATTTGTGTGCCACATATTTACAATAAATTCCACCATATATGCTTGGTTCCTATTGTACAGTCCGTTGAGCATCCATTAGAAACTTCTAATTATGACATCCAAGATGTGGAGATTATAGTAGATCACACACAAGGGAGTGGAGTACACCCTACAGAGTCCTCTCCTACTAGAGAGGTGGACATTGGAATAGTTACATAGGTAACATTTAAGGTGTAAATTCATAACTTGCATTTTTTTTTAAATGAATATTAATAAGAGATAGTATCAAGTACTAATATTTATTTACCTGGTCTATTTAACAGTTAATGTCGAAGGAGGAGCTCACATGGGTGACTGATAGCACCCGTAGGGCCATTTCATTTGGCCTCGACACACACACAATATGTATTTTTGCTTTCACTCATTTGCATTTTTTTACTGTATACTTGCTTGTCATTTGAATTGTCATTAATGAAATTATATATTAACTTATATGTTTATCTTATTCTTTGCTTGTAGGAAACACCTAGTGTGAGCAAGGTGCGACGCTCTCTAGACTATGGAGGTGCAATGTTAGATAAGGGAAAGGTAATTGAACTCAAATTTGATTGAATTAAGATTTATAAGATGTTTTATTGATTATGAATACATTGACATAGATTGGTAGTTTCATATGTACTTGTCATTTTTATGTACAGGTGGTTGTGAGCTATACATCACTGTTGACAAGTGTCACAACACCTAAAGGAGTAAGTATTTGAACACTTGAAGGAGGAGGTGTTGAAACACCTAAAGGAGATAAAGAAAAAGATCAGCCTAAAGAGGTATATGTTTATTTTATTTTGT
>VDFB02385357.1:0-19797 GCA_007258455.2 Sequoia sempervirens | reverse complement strand
TTTAAGTCTAATGGACCTATCTTTCCCTTAATTCAATGTTATAAAATGTATTTAAATGCATCCTCACATTAATCTAGAAGGCTTGTAAATTAAACCTAGTTTTAATCTAGTGTTGTAATGTGTTTTACACATTCACATTGGATCTTGTTCTATTATAGGCTATTTGGACCTCATTTTAATGTTGTAAAGTGTATTTAATCATACTTTTACATTGAACATTTTGTTCCTAGCCATAATCAACCTTTATATCATCATTAATAGGCCCCCATGACCCCATATTGTGCATCTTGAGGCATATTTTGATAAAAATCTGAACTAAATCAACATATGAAATTAATTTATGCATTCCCCGACATTGCTGCTAGGAAAATGACCCCTATGGGACCCATTTTTCACTTTGGGTGAATGAGTCCCATTTGAGATATTTTCAGAGTTTGAGTGGGAAAAGTTGGGTTTTAAGTTTAATGTCGGCCTTTGGGATCAAATTAATGGCCATTTGGATGCCTTTCCTATATAAACAAGCCCTAAAATCATTGTTTCATAAGGTATTCATGTTATCAACTCATGCAAGCAAAGAGTTAAGCATTTCAAGTCTTCACAAGGTCATCAAGATAGCATTCAAGACCATTTCTAAGGCATTCAAGGGAAAGATTCTTCATCCATTGTTGTAGCAATTCAAGATCTAACATCATGGAAAGTTTCTAACTGCATTATCTCATGTTCATGCTTCATCATCATCTTTTATCATTTTTTTTTAATTACCTAAAAGGGGTTTGACCAAGGAAAACCGATATTCTCTAACAATCAACATTTTATCTCTTTGTGTGATTGTAGATCTAGGTGCTTTGAAGGCTTGGAAATTATTGAAGAATAGGTTGCAAATTTGTTGGAGTCATTTCCCTATTCGAAGGGTCAAAATACAAAAAGTCGCTTACAACCCTGAAAATTAGGGTTTCAAGTTTGGACACCTAAAGGAACATAAAGAGTAGACTAAGAGCTACAAATTCCACTTTTGAGTTTTCAAAAAATTCAAAGTGGACTCATTCGCTATTAGTGGTGAATGAGTCCCACAATACCTATTTTTTATAGATCTTTGTGGATTTGGATACCCATTTGGCTAAAATAGGCTCTGGTGTAGTTTTCCACAATAGGGACTGATTCACCCATAATGGTGAATGAGTCCTACCAAGCTTTAAGATTAGCATCTTCACAATTTCATAGCTCCATTTTATCTCCAGCATGATTTCAGGTGCATAGTTCTAGTTTTGTAAATTTTTGTTTTGTTTCATGTTCATTTCTAGGTCATTTAGCATATACTTGCATTTCACACTATGTTTTCCACCATTTCATGTTTTCCAAGTTTACACTTGGTGGTGAACCCCTTTCTTGTCCCAGTCATCTCCAAGGATATATTATAGTCAAGTCTCTCACATTGTTCTTTGGGTTGAGATCTCTAAGGTACCCTTGAGGATGGATATTGTGAAATTGGATCCCTTCCTCCTAATCCCTTTAATGTGGACAAGGAAGGGAAGCATCCATTTTTCAGTGTCCACATCAACTAAATTTAAATAATTGTTAGTTGCATTTATCTCATAAAAAAGGTAATAAATATTTTTTCTACATATTGGTCTTTGTATTCATTAAATGATTTTAATTGATTAGTTCTATTCAAGCTGAATTAGTAATATTTTGACTAAGCTTATTAATTATTAAATCATTATTGGTTAATTAATTTTATTATCTTAGCTCAATAAAATGATATAAATTATGAAATATAGAAAATCGGCGCTCTATGTTTTGGGAGATAGAGCTAAACGAGGATTAGGGTTCCTCCACCAATTTCCTTCAAATTTCATTCAAGGAAACCTTAGAGATCTCAATCTAGGGATGTAAATGAGGGAAAGAGATCTACAAATCACACATCAAAAAGAGGGAAAAATGTTTTTTTGTTAGTGGCTAGGGGTTTTCCTTGGTCAAACCCCATTTTGGTAATCAAACCTTGAAATGAATAGAAATGGATTGAAGGAATGATGAATGAAAAAATAAGCTATGTTGCAACACACTAAACCCTTGGAATTAATGCTACAATCTTATAAATAATGGCTATCATGAATGTAGATCTTGACTCTTGATTGAATGTTATGGACCTTGATTTGTATGCTTCCTTGAATCATAAGAATCCTACATCACAAATGTTAGCTCAAAATAAACATGATGCATAATGGCTTTGACATGATGCTTGACTCTTGAATAATGCTGAAAAATGCTTGAAAATCACTCTTGAATGCTCTTGTAAACTCTCTAGATTGCCAATTTTCTATGATTCTTGAACATTTGAAGGCTTAGGTCAAATTATGTGAAATAACCTTGTATTTATTCTTGTTTATGCAAAATTTCCTAAAATTACAACACTACAAGTTGACATCAGATCTAGGAGAATAAAATCCTACCAAGAATTTTAATTTAAATAAGGTATAAGCTAAGAAAGACTCATATGCTAGTTGGGGTGTATGAGTCTCAATAGGCTAAGCTCGGGACACAAATTTTAAGAAATGTTATGTTTTATGCTAAATTTAGGTTTGGGCCTCTAAAGTGTAGGTGGGACTCATACGCCCAAGGTGGAGTATGAGTCCCAGATCACTAAATATAGGCCATACAATCCAAAATCATTAAATTAGGATTGGTCATTTGATATGTTTTGGGATTATCCTTGGAAAGATGCATTAAATAAGGCTTTTTGCATACAAAATAGGACCAAATAAGGCATAAAGAAGCTCAGTTTTAGGGAGGGACCAAACAAGTGTAAAAATGTAGAGGGATACATTTTTCTACACTACATTTAGCCCCCACTTTAGTGAGAGGAGGAACTTGCTTCAAACTCACACTAAAGTAGACAAAATCACATCAAGAGGGGTCCAAGTGTATCAATGCAAGTAAGATAAGATGACAACAATAAAGAGTGTTTCATAAGCCCCCAGTATCAAGATCCTATGGAAAATCAACATAGGCACAAAATAAGACACATGAAAATGATGTAAGGAGAAACAATAAGGCACAAGCATACATTGCCAAAGACAGAGAAAGAAAAGTAAAAATAGAAGAGGGGTGGATCAAGCTTCAACCATTTTTCCCACATGCTATGGATCAGATCTAAGTTGTTTTTCCAAGAAATTTTACATGTGGAACATGATGTCCACTATGTAGACCAACACATGCTCACAAAGGCTAGTAGAATCCACTAGGTGAGCCCCCAGTGAGACACATATGCATGCGACTAGTATGCACTCACAAAAAAAAGTAAGTGGCTATGGGAAAGTCATGCCTAATTTTGACTCCCATATGTACAACCATACCAAAGCTATACATCCTGATAAATTTGATAAGGTGCCCCACAACATGACAACAATAATTCATGAGGCAAGAAAAACTTTGTATGCTAACACTCAAGAACGAACAAAATGGCTCCATAGGCAAGCAAAGTGTGTCATGCAAGGTGGTCATATAACAGATATTGTAAATGAAAATAATGTAAGGTACGTTCAAAAGAGTTTTTGTTAGCCCATGTAAGGTCTTAACTTAGGGAACATTGTTCCTAATGTCTCCAAGAGAGGACCAATTGAAGAATAGAAGATTCATAACTTAGGGGATGCAGTGTGTTGCATCAAGCCACTAGGAGGAATATAATATGCTAGGAGAGATCATGCTCTTGAAGGACATCGCACCCAATGTCACCAAAAATAAAAATACATATCACATGAAGTAAGAATGCTACTAAATGAAACATGAAATGCAAAAGAATAATGCCAATGTATACACCACTTTAAAGAAATTGCTAAACACCATGTTGTGAGAAATTACTTTAAAGTAGCAAATGATTAATGCTAACAATAAAGAGGACATGATGGCTTATTTTGTAATCCCTATACCAAGTTATATGTTCCTAGATGAAGCTATGTCATGAAATGGGGTTTCCCCCAAAATGAAATCCCAAAATCACATAAGGGATCCATGGATTCGGGGTAGTATGTCTTTGCTACAATATTTTTATGAAGCTTAGAACTATCATCATTCCCCAAATGTGCATGGAACAGGAAGAATGGCACAAAGAGAGAAAAAAAAGAAAAGCCTTTGGGTCAACATGGAAGAGACCTAAATTTCTCAATGCCTTATGTCATCCCCAAAGGGAAAACACAAGAAAAATGAAAAAGGATAAAGGAAAATATTTTGGGTCAACATGGAAGAGACCTAAATGTCTTGATACCTTGCATCATTTACAAAAGGAAAACATAAGACAAATGAAAAGATTAAATTTTTACGACATATAGAAGAATGCACGTAAAAGTAGAGGAATGTCACAAAGAGAGAGAAACACAGAATGGTATGAGGAGATCACATTACGCACATGCAAACACACATAAAAAATGAAAAATAAAATAAAAGACAAGACTAGTAAGGCACATGTGATTCAACCTAAAGTAGGTCCCCCACATCCCAATCTTGGTCGGTATAAACAAATAGCCAAAGGGACAATAACAAGTTTCAAATTAGGGAAAGGCTATCTAATTCTTGCCCCCACTTTTTGCAAGACAAGAATGAGTCGAGGTAGGTGATGGGAATGAGCTCCTTACATTTTGAAATGATTTGCAATGAATGTTAAAACATGAAATAGTGAGTATTTTATGATCCTACAACTATTACATGGCAAGGAGGAAAAGGGCGCCCCTTTTAAGGGATTATTTCTATGATATCAAACATTTTAAAGTTTTTTTTTAAAGAATGAAAATCATTAGTACTATGTCCAAAAACTATATGATATCTACAATGAGATGTATTTTTGTTCTTAGGATTTTGGAATCAATTTTCTTGCATGGGTGGTAATGTAATAAGTCCTTGGCTTACAAGTATGTGTAAAGTTCTTTCAATTTTAGATGGAAAACAAGGGAATTATAGTTTATTTAGTTTGTAAGGCCTTTGTTGCTTTCCGGATTCACCAACTTCTCTAGGTGGAATTAGGGAAGGAGGACCTGAAATGATCTTATCATCCTTATCATTGTTATGAGGCATTAGTTGCTCTTTAGGAAGGAGGACACTTATTTTGGGAGGAGGATCTTGATATCCTATCCCTTTGGTATCTTCAGTTGCTATTTGTTTTAAGAGTTGATGAATTTCATGTTCATTTTTTGTATCACATCCTTGTTTAGTTAATATCTAAAGGCCTTAGTCATAAGTATCTTTTGGGTTGATGGGATTGTTAGTCACTTTTTTAACATGGGATTGATGGACTTGATTAGAAGAACTAGGATCACTTATTGTAGGAATTTCAGGCTTGTCTTGTGATTTAGTTTCAGGATGTAAGATGCCAAAAATCTCAAGTGATGGGATGGTAGGGGGTGTTGGTTGTTTCATGGAAGGAAAGGGTATGTGTAGGCTCATCATGGAAAAAATAGGACCTTAAGTGGCAAAAAAAAAAGAAAAATCAGAGTTAGGCAACTTGACATAAAAATTTGAATAAGTTATCTATATTATTTCAAAAATATGTAAGAATAGAATTTGTAACAAATTGAATTTAGTTTCTAAACTACTATGTTTTTTTTTTTTTTTTAAATCTATTTGGTGAAAATTTGAAATTTCAATGTAGTAGCACTTAAATTTCAAGGAAAAAATAAGTAGGTGTTGTCTACCACCCTAACCACAATAAAATGATAATATTTTTTATAAGATTTTAGATATGTAGAGGGTCATGTTCCGATGTGATGCATATTTTTGTAATTTTTTCTAATTAAATAATTAATTATGAATTTTTGCAAACTTTAAAAAATATAAAACTTGTATGTTTAACCAATCTTAATCCTCATCAAAACTTCATGAAATCCATTTTTTTTTAATCCTATAGTATGCAAATCATTGAATGTGACACATGTTTTGGATTCAAAAACTGTGATACCATTTGAAAGCTATAGATGTTTTTCAATCAGTCTATCAATCGGGACTTTAGTCGTAATTTGAATAGAAAATGAATAATAATTAGTTATTAAATTCAAACTAAAGAATAATTTATATTTGTGGAAAGCTGAGAATCTCCTTTAAAAACCCTTTTTGTTTCATCAATTTTGGGTAAAAATCTAGTCATCAGCCACATACCCATCATATTGCCACTTTTTGGCCCATCATGATCTTGCACATACCCATATAAGGATGCATTGTTCTCAAGGTTGTTAAGGAAATCATTTATAAATTTTTTCATGTTGTCATCATCTTCTCCAATGATGTCAACATCACGAGGACATGCATTAGGAGTTTATTGAGAATGAGTGAATTCAATTTCATTAGGGTCATTTCAAAAAGTACAACTTGACACATACAATAATGATTTCAAGGACATCCAAAGCTTAACAGAGCACATATCCATGATGAGATGTAATGACCTAGAATGCAATTTTTAGATTCTAAATAATATAATTTTATAATTACACTATGTAACTGTAGCGTAGAAAAATGTATCTTCGGACATTTTCACACTCATTTGGATCCTTCTTGTGGATTTTGGATTAGTTTTTCCTTGATTTAATGTTGTAATGTGGTCAACACATACACATTAGGTATTGGACCCTTGTGAATTAGTAAGAAGTTTATGATGCCTTGCAAAAGTGTTGTAAAGTGTTGTAACACACCTTCACACTTTTCTAGGATCTTATTAATATATTTCACCTAAATAACCTCTTTTTATCACTTACCAAGCCTTATTCCAAAGTGTTGTAAATTGTTGTAACAAAATTTCATGCTTTTTCAGGCTTGTCATCAATAATTTGACCTTTTCTTATGCTTTAATTGGCCCCATTTTACACTTATAGACCTTACTTTAGTGTATTTTTGAAAATAATTCTGATAAGTTAATACATCTAATTTCTAACACCCACTTAAAATGCCTAAGTGGGACCCATTCACCACTAGGGGTGAATGAGTCCCCTTTGGCACAAAAATCAAAACAATTTCAAATTTATGGTGGGTTATTATTTTCTAAGACCTAAGGTTGACCTATTATGTGGTATTTTTGGGAATTATTGCATAATTGTGTATAAATATAGGGTTTTCCTTATCCTCCCTAATCTCCCAATCATTCAAGCAATTAATGAATCATTCACTTAAGCATCCTAAGCATTTAAAGCATTCTCAAGTCTACATCCATTGGATCTTTTACTTGCATGTCTTCAGAATTCTACTTCAAGGGTTTGGTGAGTTGTAGCATTGATTTTGTTCATTCATAATTCTCTTTTCATATTTCATTTCATTTTCAAGTGTTTAATTACCAAACCAATGTTTGACCAAGGCAAACCCCTATTCATTAACCCTCAACATTTTTTCCCTCTCTTTGCATGTGTTTTGCAGGTCTAAGTTGTAGATTTGTCAAAGAGAATGATTGGAAAAAGTTGTCAAAAAAATTTCAAAGACATTCAAAGTTGTCAAATCCCTGAAAGAAGCTTGGAGAACACCTACAGGTCAAATTCTATAGTTTCAAATCCAAAAACCTATCAGGAGAAGAAGTGCAGACCGGGAGCTACAGATTCCACTTTTGATTTTCTTAAAATTTGGAAATGGACTACTATGCCATTAGTGGCATATGAGTCCCACTGCTAGGCTTGAATAGATGTTTTTGCAATTTTGAGTACCCAATTGTTTGAAACCTATTCTGGCAGAATCTTCTCGAAATATGACTAAGTTGCCTAGCTTGGTGTATGAGTCCTAGTTGGATTCAATAGTGAATTCTTCAAGATTCGAAAGCTCCATTCTATCACTTTCTAGTTCCAGGTACACACTTTTGGTTTCATAAGTTTCTATTACAGTTTGTTTCCATTTCTAGGTCATTTTGCATATCACAACGTGTTTTCAAACATTTTGCATTTTGTTAGTTTTGCATTAGTAGTTAATCTCTTTTATCAATTTTCAGCATCTAGGACATTCCCCTTTGACATATTTAAATCATCATTTGCATTGGAATCTCAAGGGCTTATTCTTGAGTGATCCATTATGATTTTTGGAACCTCTCTCCTTTTAGGTGCAAAACCTTAGAAGTGTAAGAGAGCCTCCATGCTGAAAAATCTCTGGTTCAGTAAAAATATAAAAATGAAATGTTGTAAATTCAATTTTTAAATTAAACAATAAATCAATTTAAGCTAGATGCAATGAAATGAATGAAATAGAAGATTGTAAACTAAAACAAAAATCTAACAACAACAACTAATTGAAAAAAAGAATAGGGTTTTTAATGTTGTGAAATGCAATTTCAAGTTTGACATGGGAACAAATCACCTAGAGGGGTCTATGAGTCCCATTTATGTTTTTTCAAGGGTTCAACTACTAAAAACTAGTCCACATAATACCCATAAATCAAGTAAAACCACCTACACTAGGACTTAATCACCCAAAGGGGTGTATGAGTCGTAGATTAGGGTTTTTGCACTAATTTCAAAAAAAATGAGTGAATTTGTAATACCCCTCCTCTTATTGGTAGGATTTGGTATTTTTCAATGCGGTTGTTTGCTTCTTGTGATGATGATGATATTGTTTGATTTGGTTAGTTAGACGTTAGATGATGCTATTGTTTCATTATGGATAAGATTATTTCGTATGATAGTATGGTAGGTTATATTAGTTGATTTTCAGAATTATTATATGATGCAATGATTTAATTAGATATGTTTTAAGATGATGGTTAGTTAGAAATGTTGATTTATTGTTTATGTAATATTTGTTAGAATAGGTGTGATGAAGGACAATATGGCATCACTCGTTCGCGAGTGCTCTGCTATGTTGCGATTCCTTCTCACAATGCAGTACTTCAATTTAATGCTTAGATGATTATATATATATGTATGCACATGTACACAACTTTGTTTGTATGCAGGATTTGCAGGTAAAAGTCTCGATTCCACCTGCTTCGGCAGGACAGGGCGAGCACCAATAACCCAACGGTTAAATGTTGATACAGAGGTGACGATGAAGTCCTCCCGTCCCATGATGTCAGGTCGTCTCGTTGATTTGGTATTGTGCATTTCTGTAATTGTCGTCATTGTGGTTTGTGGTGTTTGTCGTATTTTGATTAATGAGGTATTTTATAAGTTATGATTGTTTAATTGATGTTATTTTATAAGTTGTGAATTAGTTAATTAAAGGTTGGAAACGTTTGTTTATTTTAATGCTAGAATAAATTGCATTTAAATATTTAAATGTTTTTAATGACACGTGCTTATTCAATGATAATTTAAATATTAAATTGTGTCATTTATTTTAATTAATATCAGGTGGGGATAATTATTAGAATAATTTATTTAATTAAATAGAAAATGTGTTGTGCAAGAAAGTGGTAAAATAGAAATTAAAGCAAGAAAACAAATAAAAAGAAGAAAAAGATTGTGTGAGCCAATAAAAATACAGATTTGGGAAAAAGCTGGCTTTTAAAGAATGAGTTTTCTTTTATTCTTGATTTTTAGAGTTTTTGAGAAAAGAGGGATATTATCTTTTAATTAATTAAGAATTTTGGGAAGTTTTTTCACACACAAGAGATTAGGGATTGAGAGAGGGGAGAAGTTATTGGGTATTTTGGAATCTGAAGAGAATATGGGTTTTTGGGGGATCTTTTGCTAATGGGAAGAGAGTTCTAGGAAGGGTTTGGGAAATCTTTTTCTAGTTATTTTGGAGTCTTCTGAAGAAAGGATAGGGTTCGAGATTTGAGCACGGTGACTCAGAGGAGATTCGAAACAAGAAGGAGGGCTCTTCGAAAAGGCCGTCAGGAACCAGCGTCTTCAGATTCTCAAAGAAGCGCAGGATTCCAGGTTCCCGTCTCTACCTTGGATTTTCTGAATCTGCAAAATAAACAAAAAACTATGATTTGAATGAAATTGTGTTGCAAGTAAACAAGAAGGATCTGCCTGTGATCTAGATTTAAACGATTTCTTTAAAGATTAGAAAATGAATGAACAAGTAGATTTTTTTTCCTTTGAAAAGAAAAATTCATGTTGAGATTGGAAATCTTGTTTTACAAGCAAACTGAAAAGAAACTTGTCAAATTCCGCTCAAATATCTCCCTCTTACTTTTACTGAGGAAACGACCAATCATTGTATTTTAATAAATTTGAAATTTTATTTTAATGACTATCTTTAATATGCATTTTAATTATATAATGATTCTGTATCTTATACAGAAAATTGAGTATCGGTATTTATGTAATTTTACTTATATATATTTATATGTATTCATTGAAAAATATATATATATATATATATAGAGATTTATTATATATAAAACTTTGTATTCCTTTTTACCGAAATCTTTTGTTTGAAATATTAAAGAAATCGAAAACTAAAAATTTTGAAATCCGTATTACTGTACTGTACCTGTAGAGGACGGAATCTTTATTTTATTGAACCTGAAAAGGACGAAATTTTTACTTTATTGAATAAAATTAAAAAAAATAAAATATAAAATTTATAAATAAACTTTTATAAAAAAAAATATATATATAAATTTAATTTATTGTATGGGAGAGGAGGGACGGCGAGTGCCGTACCCCCCTCCCCTTCCGTGTGCCAGGCCACGGATTGCGCAGCAGTCCGTAGACTGCTGCGCGCAACAGTCATACGGACTGCCGCGCGCAGTCCGTAGGACTGGCGCCATGCGGCCTACGGATGGGGCCTGTTTCTCTTTTTAATTTTTTTTTTTGTTTTATTTAAAGTTTGGTTTTTATAATTTTTAAACTGTTCTATAATTATTAATATATATTTGTTAAAATAATCGCTTTATAATAAATTCATTAATATAATTTTAAATATTTGTTATATGTTATTATTATTTATATATTTTGGGTGTTCCCAATATGAGTATAATTACATCCATTGTGTTATTTGTAGAAGTTTGAGAATTTATATGAAAATAAAAAAAATAAAAATAAAAGGTAATTTGCCTTAGAAATAAAATCTTAATGTTTTCTTTTTGTAGAATAAAATTTAAATAGTTATAAGTAATGGTATATATATGTTAATTGGCATGAACTATTTCATTATTATTTGTTCAGGATGGTTGTATATCTATATATATTTAAATATTTTAATATATATATATTGTCTTGTTTGATCATAATTATTTATTTTATTAGAAGATGTGGAATATTTTAAACTAAACTAAAATTATATATATATATAGATATAATTTTTAATTAAATGTGATTTAGTTGAGTAAGTATGAAGTTTATTATCTTGGAGTAATTAAAGAAAGCAAATTAGATAGGTGGTCAATAATTTTATTGTTCTTTGTTTTTCGATTGTATGTCGAGTTAAACAGTGATCTTATACGCAATTGGTCGAATCGTTTTCTCGAGTTAGATAATCGTGTGATCTTGTTATTGTTGTTATTTACCTTAACCTTGTGATGTGGGAACTCGGTTGTGTTTTGAACCTTATTTGGATTATTGTAAATATTGGCTTCTCCAGAGGCATGTTTTATACCCTTTGATATTTATACTTGTATCTTTGTGATTGAGAATATTATATGATTCTGAGCTTTGATTGGAATGGTTGTACGTGGTTGTAGTCGTTGTGGTTACGATTGATCACGAGGTGGATTTTCCTCGTATGTCTGGTTTTGAGTTTTATGCTTTAATTGTTACCCTCGTTTTAGTTATACTTTTGGAGTTGAAGCTTATTGGCATTCTGTTAGGAAGGGTTGAACGGTTTGTTAAAACTTTTGGTTATGAATTATTGTGAGAGGGTTAATGCCTCGCGTGTTCTTGTTGTAGTATTATGTTTCTTATGCTATGGTTCAACCCTTGCCTAGTTTTGATTTATGTTAGGGGTCATAGGGAGAGTGGCTCTTCGTGGGCGCCGGCGCCTCAGGATGAGGAAGGGCTCAGGATAACCCACGAATGAGTAAGCTAAACAAGTGATAACCTAAACAATAGATTTAGGGGGTTGGGTAGTTTAAAAACACAAGATAATAAAACATTGGATTCCTCGGCTATGCATTAGGGCTACCTTAGACTAGTGATAGACTGAGAAGGCCGTGGTCGGCATAGTCATAGTCTCATCCTTATGAGGGACTATTGGCTCCGCATTAGCTACCCTATGGTGTCGGCGCCTTAGTTAGGAGGAAGGGCCAGGATATCCATAGATGGGTGCCGGCGCCTCAGTTGAAGGAAGGGCAAGGAAATCCCATGAGAGCTATGCGATGACACTCTCCACTTGACACCCTTGTTGTTTCATTGTTGTTGCCTCTGGATGTTATCTCTTTGTGATGTTTATTTGAATTCTTGTGAATTTGATTCATAGTTGTTAAGTGATGGTACTTCATGTTATCGTGCTGAGTTTCTTGGTTTTACTTGTTATGTGATTTGAGAACGTGATGGTTTTGCATTGCATACTTGGGTTGTACTTGTTTTGTATCATGTTGTGGTTGAGTCGGTTGACATTCATGGTCGGGTTCACTTCCTCGTCACCTCTGAGCACGGGGGGTGAGTTACTTGTAATTCACATGGTTGGGTGGAACGTGCTCCGCACCCATTGGGTTCCCCATCAGCGTTTGTCTCAGCTTTCCGCAGTGCAGATGTTCCAGTGATCAGTTGTACTTCATGTTCATTATTCTTGTATCTATCCCCATGTTGGGAATTCAATGTAATTCATTATCAAAGAAAGTTGTAATGTAATATTTTAACAATGATGTAATAGTTAGGATCATTTGTATCTCTTTTAAGATATTTATCATGGATGTAATTATGCGATGTTTACCATACTCGCATCATGGTTATGGGATGTAACATTGTTTATGATTATTATAAAGTTAATGGTTATGTTATATTCTTTATCTTTATTCTGTTTAGTTGTTGTGATGTAACCTCGCATGCCCCAGAGAACTAAGTGTGTTAATGTGATGTGAGGTGCTATGTGAATTATGGTTAAGTGTTGTTACATGTTTAATATAATTGCTTTTAAAAAAAAAATTATATGCATTGTGTGTGTTCTCTGGGGTTTGCACGACGGGCGTTACAGAATTTTATGTTTTATAGTTTGAATGATGTTTAGATAATGTGCAATTATAGCTTTGAGTGAAATTCAATGATGCAGGATGCGAAAATGCAACCTCCATGCACTTTCACTAATGCAAGATTTATAAACCCTAGATGCAATTTAACTAATGAAATACCTAATGCAAATTTAATGTAAGCTAGATCTAGGACTATGATGCACTCCAAATAAAAAAATATGGTGTTCTAAAGGCTAGGTTCACCAAAATGAAATGTAGAAAATTGACACTCTATGCTTTGGGAGATAGAGCTAAAGGGGGATTGGGGTTCCTCCACCAATTTCCTTCAAGTTTCTTTCAATAAAAACTTAGAGATCTCAATCCAGGGATGGAAATGATGGAAAGAGATCTGAAAAATCACACATCAAAGAGAGGTAAAATTATTGTTTTCTTAGTGGATAGGCATTTTCCTTGGTCAAAACCTGTTTTGGTAATCAAACCTTGAAATGAATAGAAATAGAATGAAGGAATGATGAATGAAAAAATAAGCTATGTTGTAACTCATAAAACCTTTGGAATTATAGCTACAATAGTGTAAGTAATGGCTAGCATGAATGCTGATCTTGACTCTTGGTTGAATGCTATGGATCTTGATTTGTATGCTTGCTTGAATCATAAGAACCCTACATCATAAATGTTAGCTCAAAAATAAATATGATGCAAGATGACTTTGACATGATGCTTGATTCTTGAATAATGCTCCAAAATGCTTAATAATAACTCTTGAATGCTCCTGTAAACTCTCTAGATCACCAATTTGATATAATGCTTGAGCATTTGAAGGCTTAGGTCAAATTATGTGAAATAACCTTGTATTTATACTTTTTTATGCCAAATTTCCCAAAATTACAACACTACAATCTAACACCATATCTATGAGAATAAAATCCCACCAAGAATTTGAATTTAAATTAGGTCTAAGCTAAGAAAGACTCATACACTAGTTGGGGCGTATGAGTCCTAGTAGGCTAAGCTCGATACACAAATTTCAAGAAATATTATGTTTTATGCTAAATTTAGGTTTAGGCCTCTAAAGCTTAGGTGGGAACCATATTCCCAAGGTGGCATATGAGTCTAAGATCACTAAACCTAGGCCATAAAATAAAATATTATTAAATTAGGATTGGCCATTTGATATGTGTCAAGATTATCCTTAAAAAGATGTATTAAATAAGGATTGTGTATACAAAATAGGACTAACTAAGGCATAAGAAATCCAAATTTTAATAGGGAGGGTGAAAACAAGTGTGAAAATGTAGAGGGATACATTTTTCTACACTACAAATTGTAAAAAATAATAATTGAGATTCATTTATAGCATTCAAAAATTATGAAAAACACTCAAAGAAAATAGTCACAAAAATATTCAATAAGTGATGTGCCACTTGGTCACACAGGTTGGTAAAGTGATTAATGAACAATCAATAAATAAATAAAATATTGAACATATAATTTAATGTGTAAATCCATAATTGGATCATATATAAGAGATGGAAAATAATAGTTACCTATGGAAAATGTAGTTTAGAGGTTGATTTTCCACATAAAAACTTCAATCAACCTATCAAAATTTTTAAATGAGGCATATGGTATCATGGTAAACATGTTCTTTGGGAATAAAATGTACAAAAATTTAAATGGCATCATAAATTTTTTTATCTCTAGTCAATTCCATACTTGATATGATCTTAGGTAGATCCTAAGTAGAGATTCCTAATCTATGTGAAATTTCTGACATTTTTATTAACCATTGTGAGGTTTTATAGAGGTGGGAAATCATTGGGACGAAGTGTATTTACTAATAACATAGGCTTGAGATGTAAATTTTTTTATATAATTTCACTCCTAAATTTTAGAGAATTATTTCTTCAATTGATTCCAAGTTTGGTGGGATCCAATAAAATTTGATGAAATAATTTAAGTTCATGAATTCTTAATTAAACAAATCTACTACCATTGTACCTAGTTTATCTAGTGCTAAACAAACTTACTTCTAATAAAATCAAAACTTAATTTTTTTTTGGATCTAATAACATTTGATGATATAATTTAAACATGACTTCTTTATAAAAATAATTACTACAAGGGAATAAGATACACCTTAAGAAATATTTAAAGGAAAATAAGATCACAAATAAGGAGCAAATATAATATATACCTTAAGAAAGCTTTATAGACAAATAAGATCACAAAAAAGAAGCAAATAGAATATACACCTTAAGAAAGCTTTATAGGTAAATAAGATCACAAAAAAGAAGAAAATAGAATATAGAACTTATCTTAATTTGAATTATTTTTCTCCAATGCAAGATAATGTGGAATAATTCTAGGAAAAACTGGGGGAAATTGAAATACAAATTGATGGTATAGAGGAATAAGGGAAGTGTGATCAAAGTATTTTTTGTGTGTGACAATTTGCAAGGGTTTATTGGGAAAATTTTGAGTTAAGTCTATGGTTTTGTTGGGCTATGTACAGTCGAAATTTAATATGTAAGGGAAAATTTCAGGTTAGTAGGTAAAGGGAGTAAAATTTTGGTAGCTACAAGTTAGCATATTGTAACATCTAGCTGTCAAGAGCCCTAGAGCTTACATTTTGTAATACCCAATCTATATTAATATATATATATAGGTTTTCTCCTTTTGCTTCAAAAAAAAAAATATACAACTTAAGAAAGCTTTATAGGAAATTAAGATCACAAAAAATAAATCTTCATTGACTACTAATTCATTCAATTTCTATCTAATTATATACATAAGAATATTCAACATATCGACCTATCTAAATTTAACGAATCCTAAAAACTATTCATCTAATCTAACAAGATAATTCAAATTTAGATCACCACATTGAATGAAATTATTTGAATGGAACATAAATGAAAAGGATTTTCAAATTTAGGTACAAATGTTACATGTATATATTGTCACAGAAAATATATATGTACAAAAATAACTTAAAGTTCTTAGTACAGATAATATGGATCCTCTCTATTTATTATTATCTCTAAAATCTTTTCATGATATTCAATACACAACCTTCACCTTTTTTTGGTAAAGTTTCAAAATTTATTCTTGTTGCTATAACTAAGTCATTATAATGTAGAACCTTTTGACCTAGCATATAATCAATAAATATAATACTATTTGTATCTATCTTTGTTTATTGATATTATGTGCTTTCAACATCCACTAATCCAATAGGATACTCTTGTCCATCGCCATCTATCATTGATTCTGACAATTTTCATTTTGGTTGCATACATCTTAATAGATAGTAATCTACACCATTTGTATTGTTAAGATTTGCAAGAAAAGTGAAAATATCTCATGTCCACACCATGAGTAAACAATTCTCAACTTGGTAGAATATTAATCAATTGTAAGTTAAAATTCAATTTAAAAATTTAAAATTTACCTATGACAACTAAATCTAATACATGTTCATAATTAGCTAAATATAGAGAATCATAGACATCTATAATGTCATTATCTTCAAAAGGAGGCATTGACACTAATTATTTTATTTCCTATTGTGAAACATACCCATATCTAATATACTCACATTGTAGAGTATTTGCATTGTTGTCAATGAAATTAGCACAAAAACATGATTTTTCTCTCATTTGAATTACAGGAGGCTTGCTATGTCCTATTGTCATAATTTAATGAAAACTTCTAATGCCACTAATTATTTGACAATTATAAAGAGTTAACTAATCAATATTTGTGAATTTAAAGAATCCAATAAAAAAATGTATAAAATTAAAAATTCAATTCATGTACACTTTGAAATTCAAATAAAAAATTCATTATGTACCTTTAACTTCCAAAAAATATCATGTGTTATATATTGCGTTATGGATGAAAAAATAAAATTTTCACCATTCAACAATTTCATTTGCATTTTGTATGACATTACCCACAAGTTCATGTTGGTGAAATGTCCGGTTAAGAGGTTTTGAAAGGAAAAAATGATCTCAAAAACCATAATTAGATTTTTCTAAAAAACCAACACTCAATATTAAATATGCAACAACATTGGAAATATCAAAACCACTAGTTCATAATGGTAAACTTCCACTTCTCAACACATGCAATATACTGAGACACCTTCTTTTTCCTACAGGTTTGAGAATGTAAATATCTAGTCCATATGGTGTTACCTACAAGTTCATGTTGGTGAAATGCACACTTCATACATGCTCCTGCTCCATTGTGCTCTCCTTTTCCATGTCCAGTCTCATAAAAATTCCATAAAAAAATTATGTCACATCTAACATGTTGATGGCTTAACCAATTAAAATCTTTTGTAGACTTAAATTATCCTTTGAAGTTACAAACAATTTCATTTAAATCCAAATTAGCAAAAATAAATTATATGTGTACAACATATAAGTAATTGAACAATTCAAGTCTTCAAGTTAAGTAAATAAATAAATATATAAAAAAATTAAAAAATTAAATCAACACTTACCAACACATCCATCAAACCATATACAATGTTGTAAAGCACCTATTTGATGTTTTCTCTGGTCTTCAAAAAACATTCCAAAATAATGGGCTACATAGCTTCTATCATGACCTGTATCATCACTGATATAAAAGTGATCCTCTTTGCTGATAATTCGTTCATCTTTGCTACTTTATACACCATCCACTTGTAACTTGGCATGCCTATAGAAAACTTGTACAAATATTACAACTTTCTTTGAATGATAATATTGACTTTGAATCTCAGTTTGAGTTCTAAATCTATAGTTCTTAGAGAAATCAACAATAGAGGGAATACAACCTAGTGGAAAGCAATTCTTTGAGTCACAAAATTTCTTACCTTGCCATCTAGCACCATGACAATGTTGAATATGTGGATACATGATATTGTAAAATTTATTCATAAACTCATTGTAAGAAAATTCACTCTCTCTGGAACATTTTTTCTAGCCTCAACTCCTTACTTTGTTGGGTATTTCTCATATTCAAATTTCTTCCACATAATTTGCATTGAATGATCAATATTGTCAACCTGTAAAAGAATCTTCAAATTTCCACAATCATTACATATATTTTTTATACACTCCACTTTAAATTCATCTAAATTTTTTGATTTTTCTCATAGAAGAGACTTCACAAATTATGTTGTACTTCTAGGGATGACAATACTTGGATTAATTACTATCATAGATTTTTGTATGATTGTAGGTGTAGATAAAATTAAACAAGATTTTGACAACAAGTTTCACGTACTTTATTTATACGTACAAAAATTGGTCATAGTCTCTCAAACATCCTTTGACAAATCTTCACATCTAAAAATTATTACTTGAATGCTCCAAATATTTCACTTTGTGTTGTATCTATAAAATGTTTTGGATGTGAAATTTTTGTACCATCTTCACCTTTTATTTTTATAATGTCCCTTTTATTGAAAGAAACACGAGAGTGGTTGGTTCAATATTCAATCACCTGTTCATTTACATTTTTTGAGATTCTATCTTTTTGGGGAACCCTAAAAATATTTATCCAATTATTCTCAATATTTTCATCCAATCTATTTCTCTTTGCAATATATCTTTGAAAACTTCTCCTAGAAACATTAAGTGGTTGGGAAATTGCTTGAAATTATCTTCTATGTGATAATTTCTTACTAGAAATTACAATCATCAATGTTCTATGTGCAACACTTAAACGACAACTCAACTCTTACTTTCAATAGAATTAAATGCTTCTTGCAGGTTTTCAACTATTGTTTTTTTAAATGAATATGATGATTTTTTATTATTATCAACCCCTAACAACTCAAAAATAATGGTCATTTATTTCCTCCTAAATAACATTGCAAATAAATGTGCTCTTCCAATTATAGACCTTTTTTCAAAAAATTCCTCCCATATTCTTTTAGAGTGTGATTTTACTATGCTTTTAGATAACATATCTTTAGATGAAATATTCTTGATAAGAGAATACTCATCCATCTCCATCAAATTTTTCATACCATAGAAAAATTTCTATCACCACCTTCAATTTGTTCTTGTACCTATACATTACCTTGTTCATCAAAAATTTTGATGGGTTGTTCTTGAGTAAATGTTCCTTCATCCATATTTGTAGAATCTCTTTTTTGATCATACAACCTTGATCTTCTCCTTTTATTCCCCATCACAAATTGCTAAAGTTTGAATTAACCTCTATTATTTATATATAGAGATCTACCTACATTCAAAAAATTATTGATTTAATCAATTACACGTTTCAGATCATGGTACATGAGAATATAGCTCTACCACTGTCGAAACCAATGTTTTTTTAATACAAATTTTCAAAATTTAATAATTATGAAATCCAAAAAACCAAAAAAAAAGGTTTTCAGTCAATAGAGTTTCAGATCATGGTACCTAATAATATAACTCTTATGTTATTGAAATCAATTTCTTTTTCTCCAAATTTTTGTAATTTAATAATTAAAAAATCCAAAAAACAAAAATAATAAAAAATAAAAAAGGCTTTCTACCGAAAGGGTCTGGTCAGAACCCTTTCGGCCGAATTGGTTCCAACTGGAACCCTTTCGGTCAAAATTGTAAAAGTGGCATCCCACTTGGTAGCCAACTCACCATTTTTTAGAATTTTCTAAAACTTTCAACTCCAAATAAATATTTCTTAAGTCATAGTTATTTAAAAATAAAAATAAAAATACCCTTTTGTAGAGCTCGCAATCCTAAATCCAAATATAT
>VDFB02385356.1:0-16268 GCA_007258455.2 Sequoia sempervirens | reverse complement strand
TTGCAGCAATGATTTCTAATGATGAATGGAGGTTGAAGGAGCTAGAATCAAGTGAAAGAAGAGAGATTGAGTGAAACCATTTTGTATTTGATTTTTTCTTACATATTTCAGTCTCATATTAGATTTGTAATATTTTCTATCAGCCCATATGGCTATAGAAAAATGCATTTTTAGAAATACTTTCTTGTTATGTAATTAAAGGAGATTTTGAATGAACACATAAGAACACTTCTTACAAATTTTTATGTTATTTCAAACCATTTCTAAGTTGAATTTTCAGATTATTATGAGTATGTGAATGAGGATTGATTTCTTACTTCATCAAGTTCATAAAAAAAAATTTAAACACAATTTATATAATAATATATTTTACATTTTGATTTCAAATTAATTCCAACTTAAATGATACATAGAGATCAAATTACATAAGATGTAAAGGAGATAAATAGGGGAGAAGACCCAATATCCACCAGGGCTAACTTCACGCAACCGTAGAATTCAAACCGTATGTTGAATCGAAAAAAAAATTATGGGTTTTTTTCACTCATGAGTTAAGTGCTTATAACTAAGGTTTTGGCTTGTGGGAAATTTGGTCGAATGCAGGAGTGTTCGACATACACGCGGGGGTCAAAAAGTCACCTTTTAGAGGTGTTGTATGGTCGTCGCCACCTAATGTCCCAATATTCGCCCGCTATAATTTCAGTCAATTATAACTATTTTATCATTCAAATCCACTCAAAAGTCAATGGGTCTCATTCACTTTAGCACTTAATGAGCAGTCGTTGGTGTTTTTGTAATTATTTATTCAATAAAATAAAGTTTTTTAATGGATCAAAGTCAAAAAAAATTTGGGGGGTTAAATGAGCATGGAGGTGGCGGTAATTCAATGTGTGGCAGTAACTGGGACTTATCCCCTATTACTTAGAAAAAAAAATTAATCTTAAATATTTTTAACTTACTAATATGTCCAGATGTATTTTTCCATATTGAAAAGGAAATAAAAACCTCTTTTTATGAGATAATCATGAAAAACTTGTTCGAATGAACTTAATAACGCGTTAAATTTTATATTTTGAATTAATATCTAAAAAAAATTAACAAATTTTTATGTGTCACTTGAGTTTCGAGCACAATACAGTATAGTCAAATGCACATGAGATATTATCATTGAAGGAAATCTCAAATGCAGACTATTTATGCGATGCAAAGAATGAAAACCAAGAAAACTAAAACAATAAGCCAAGATATGTCTCTCTTCTAAGAGAACTTGCAAACTTGGGTTATTTGAAATTGTCAATGGTCGTAAATATGTGCCTGTTTGTGACTCCCATGATGGGTTTTTCCTTGATTTGCTATAAATCTGTTGTCTGTACGACTTGAGCAGTGAAACGAATCTTTGCCAGCGCTTGAACTGCACACATATCATCAACCACGTCAAGCAAATATGGCTAGAAATTCATCACGGAACAACCTTTCTGACTTCAAACCATTCACATGTAAATGCAAATCGTATTATGAGACCCTAAATAACAAAACAATTATTGGTGCAATATGACATGATATACCAAAGTCAGATCCAGATTGTGAATTATGCTGTACAATGACTGTTCTCTGTTGAATATTAACAGTAACATTCTCAACTCCATGTTGTGCCTCCAGAGATCTCTTTATCTTTCCCTCATGGGAATCGTTATACATTCCCTCAACACTCAGAGTTGTTCTCTTCATGATGGCGTCTTATTATCCTATGCGATTCAAGATGATGTAACTGAGAATAGAGTTCCTCAAATTGGAGATTATGATCTTTGCCTTGAACAGTGCACTGTATTTATACATGCCTTGAATCCCATGAAGAGTGATTTGTAAGATATGAACTCCTTCCTTGTAGTAAACATGAAATTATGAGGAAATCAGAGTTACGCGTAGAAGATCATTAAAAATTAGACGAAATTGCAGTTCCTTATTCTATATTTACTTGACTTCTTATCTTGCTTAATATTTTTTCCAGATTTATTTATTTTATCACAACTTATTCATTTGCACCATCTAATTACAAGCAGAGGTGGGTTTCTAGTGTAGACAGAAACCCAATAAAAACAATAACGTGAAGACCAAACTGTATGCATGCCTTCGTGTCCACATTGACTTCAATGGGGAAATTACAGTGAAATTCGTTGAGTGAAATTGATGAATAGTCAGCCATGCAAAAAAAAAATTATTTGACTTTTGTGATTGTGGTTGAGTTTGACTTGGGACAGCTTTGGCTATGGCGTATGCCTATCGTCAGGCCTTCTATATTTTAAAATAGAGATAATTTGAAACTTATGATTTTCTTCATGGTCTTGCATACATGTTCTGTAATTAAAAAGTACGAAGTTGTTAAGAAATGCAAGCTAACTACTTCCAGTCGTGGACATTCTCTGTTTGTTTGTTGTGTGATTTCGTGAATGAGGTTATATATTTAATGTGAACGGGAGACTGGAGTGTGGTAAATAGACAAATAATTTCCTTTTAATTTTCTATTCATTATTATTATTTCTCTCTATCTAATATGTAGATTAAATTATTCATATTTAATTTTTTTTATTTTTTTAAAATAATTTGTCAAAGGTCTAAATTATTTATATTATTTTTAAAGCTAGAATATATGTTTATGAATTTAGAGCATATGTGCCATGGGGAATGTTTATCTCACTATACTAAAAATTTAGCTTGAAATTTAAAACAAACTGATAGCACCCACGACCCATCAAGAGAAAAGCTAAAGAAGTATATATAAGCTAACCCCCTACAACCTAGCGTGTAGTCTGAAGCAACTACTCAAAATTTAGGGTACACAACATCCAACCAAATGTAATATTGTCTTTAAAAATTCAAAACCCAAACACCCATCTGACCAGATGTAACTACAAAAACTTGCTAACAATTAAAAGGGCTATGAAAAAACATTATACTTTTTCCTTTGGTACCTCCCTTGGAGGAGAACAACACAAATAGTTATTGCAAAGTTAGGTTGGCATAAAGCCTTAGTAGGTCCAATCCAGGGTCTAAACAAAACGACTTCTTCTTGGTGCTTCCAACACCAATTTTTAAGGTTACACTTTCGAGACCTCCCTTGGAGAATTATTCCTTACAAATGGTGAATGTCACACTTCCTACTGAAAGGAAGGTAGAGTGCAAAAATGCCTTCCAAATACTAATCTTCAGGAGAGAGATACAATTTTTTTTTCAAAACTTGCAATTATAGAACATAAAGATGCACATACATGAATAACAAAATAGACAATAAAGAATGAATATCAGATTTTACATGGGAAAATCCTTACAGGAGGAAAACCCACACACCAAAGCAAAGATCACTTGTATTATATTATAATGTAAAATACATACAAGTCACAAAGTTGTGCTCTCACAAGTGTTTCTATAGTTATAAATCCAATAGCACAACGTTGTTGTTTAATCAACCATCACATTTTTTTTTTTAATAAAAGAGGGTAAAAACTTTATTGAATCATAACAGCATTACAAAGTCCAAAGAAGGAAGCCACAAGGGGCCAAAACAACAAGAATTAATTCACACCCAAGAAGCACCTCATATCCCCAGCAACCCACTCCTCAAGAACAGGGGCCATATCAACAGGGAGATTGCTCCAATCATCCACAGACCAAGAATCAGTCTTTTCCGACGCCCATCTAGCCAGCCCATCAGCCACCCTATTCCACTCCCGTGGAATATGACGGAAAACAATGGACCTTGCTGTAGAGCTAATGTAGAAATAACTGCTTGACAACCACGCTCTTAGTCACAATTCACATCCTCCAAATTTTGATTATTCAAATATAATAATAATCCACCGGTGAATCGTACTTTCTTCACAAACAACTCGGCCATCCAAGGGAACCGCATCACCAACTCAAGAATAGCGCTTAGCTCCAGTATAAGATTATTATTATTAGTTTGCAAACCACTATGACATAGAAAAAAGAAGAAACCAATTAATTCAAGGTTGTCCATTCTACCAATACCACCAACCCCAGCATGCCCAGGGTTACCTCTAGAAGACCCATCAGTATTAATTTTCAACTCCCCTAAAGCAGGTGGGCACCAAAAGCCCTCACGAGAAACCCTCTCACGCCCACGCCTACGGTGCACTTTACTCATAATACACTTCCCCCCTGTGGCCAGACCCAGGGAATTTACAACACCCAAGCTCAGAGCAATCGGTATCAGACAAGTCACACTTTTGCGCAGTAAAAGTCTCCAAAGAAGCCCCCAAGAATTACCTCCAAAGCTGTCTCCCACGAAAGCAATTTTTTTATCCAAGAATATTCTTCAAGCATTGCCCAACCAGAAGATTTTCCAAACAATCAAATCCAGGGACCAATGCTCCAAGCGCAATTTCTACAGCATATTGTAGCGCGGAGAAGAACCCGCTCTTCCAAAAATCCTCCAAAGAAGAGACATGGCAACATGGTAAGCTCCAAAGATTCCACCAGTGATGCCAGATAGTCTTAACAAAAGAGCACTGAAAAAATAGATGTGATAAGCATTCATCATACTGACCACATAGAATGCACATGGAGGGGCCCTGGAACCCACGTTTGCAAAGATTATCCCAAGTAAGACACTTACCTTGAACCACGAGCCAAGAGAAAAAATTACACTTAGGCCAAGCAAATTTATTCCAAGCATGCTTCCACCAAGAAACCCTCTGGAGCTTTCCAAAAACCTGTTTATCAAAAACCTGATAACCAGAGGCAACCGAAAATTTTCCTTTCAAGTCGGGACCCCAAGCAAGCACATCACCCCCTTGGAGAGAATTACAGACATGACCTGATAAAATCTTAGCAAGCTCTTGATGATCCTCCACCGCACCACCAGGAGGCCAATCCAAGGGGCTCTTCCACCTGGACACAAAAATTTGACCCAAAGATTGTTGAGATTTGAAATCTGCTACATGACTCCAACTTGCCTCCACAAAAATCTGGCACAAATCTTGGAGATGGGGATGAGATGACACAATGGGTGGGTATCCATCCCAAGAATCATGCCAGAAAAGAGCATCTCGACCCCCATTACAAATCCAAAAAAGCCCCTGTTTAACCAGCTTGGTACCACGTTTAAGGGTACTCCAGATCATAGAGACTTTCCCCTCCATACTAAACCTTGCTACCTCCCTACTTTCTATCGCCCCCAAATATTTGAAGGTCAGAATTTTAGCCCAGCACATATGTTGTTGAGAGCACCAACACACACATAACTTGCAGAAGTGTACCAAGGCCTCCATTTCATTCAAATCCTCAGTCCAGAACTAAGACCCCTCTTGCTTTGGCCTACAAACAACATCCCACTTCACAAGACTCCATTTTCTATGAAGAAGATTACCAGCCCACAGAAACTGACGAGACAATTTCTCGAAATCTCTAATAAAACTTGAAGGAGCAGAAAGAACAAAGCATTTATAAATAGGAAGATCCTGGACCACCGACTTTAAAAGAGTCACTCTACCTGCTGAAGAAAGCTAATGATCGACTCAATTCCTAACTTATCAAGGAAGTTCTCGTCAAACTTTGGTATGAGGAATTCCAAGATAACCAAAACCGCAAGAACTAGTCCCCTTGGAAAATGGAAGAAAAGAGGTCCTCCTGCCCACGGCTGTCCAAACACTGCACCTGGCTTCTGAGAGCTTCCCAAGTCCTGGTTCTGAAACTGCCCACAGCACCATTCCCAACCAACCCTGTGCCTCCCATGAGTGGGAAGGCTCTTAGCACCAAACGGGGCGGGCCTTCACCATTGATAAGCACCTAAAAGGAGGAGGAAGTGACACAACTCCTAACCCATTCAATCCAACCCTCAGCAAAGCCAAAAGCTCCAAGGATTTTAAATAGAAAACTCCATTTAACACGATCATAAGCTTTAGCCATGTCTAACTTGATAAACATAGATTTATCTTTTGAGTATTCCATAGAATGGATGGCCTCAGCAGCAATAACTACCCCATCCATGATCTGTCTTCCAGCAACAAAACCCCCTTGCTCTTCAGAAATTAAGTCATCAAGCCAAGGCTTCAGCCTTTCTGCGATCAACTTAGTAATACTTTTATACACAACATTACATAGAGCTATAGGCCTAAACAAATCCAAGGAGTTAGCTCCCACCTTCTTAGGAATAAGAGCTAAAAATGTAGCATTTAGGGACTTCAACATTTGTTTATGCATAAAGGATTCTTGGACAACCTCTAAAAGGTCCAATTTAACCACTTCCCAGAACTCCTGAAAAAATTCAATGGGGAATCCATCAGGCCCAGGAGCTTTACCTTTCTTCATCTGGAATACAACCTTCTCAAGCTCCGACAAGGTAATAGGAGCAAGCAATGATTCATTCATTTCATTAGTCACCAGCTTTGGGATACAATCTAAAATTTTAGCTTCATCCTCCTCCGCAGGAGGCAAATCCTCAGAGAAAAGGGTAGAGAAATATCGAATGCATTCAGCTGAAATAGAGGCTGAAGAGGACAAAGATTCCCCATTAGGCAACAGAATCGAAGAAATAGCATTACCTTGTCTCCGATCCTTAACTGAGTTATGGAAGAAAGCAGTGTTTCGATCCCCAGCCTGGAGCCATTCAATACGGGACTTTTGTTTCCAAAAAATCTCTTCTCTTAACTCCCATTCCTCAAGCTCTTTTGTTGCAGCAACCTCTAATAAACTCAGCTCCTCTGAGAGGCCTTGATCTCGAATTTTTCTGGTAATTAGGTCTAGATTATCTCGCGCCTTTTGCTTTTCCTGAAATAAATTACCAAAATGCTGCCTATTCCATCTTTTCAATCTATATTTAACATACTGGAGCCTCTTTGAGAAAGAGTACATGGCAGTGCCATATGCTGGCTTCCCCTGATCCCACCAACTAGGGAGCAAAACATGAAGAGATTCATCCCTACGCCACATGAGTTGGAACTTAAAGGTCTGTCTAGCACACCGTTGAGGCACATCAACCACTAGCTTAATAGGCCAATGATCAGAACCACGACCATCCAGAATTTCAGAGCTTATCAACCACCTATCCCCCACCCAAAAACTAGACACCAAAAATCTATCAAGTCTTTCAGAAATAGAGGCATCGCCAATTCTCCTATTATTCCAAGTAAAAAGACCATTGCTAGGTTTGATATCCACAAGATTCAAAGCAGAGATATTGTCCTCAAGCAATAATGTAAGCCTCCAAACTCTTGCAATACCTCACCTCGCTTTTCTACAAGTCCAAGTGGATAGCATTGTGTACCCGCCTCCACAATCCAAGGGATGTAGGGAAATAAGCTAATGAATCCAACGAATAAGTTGGACCACCAGTTGCTTTCCCTTGGCAACTCCACAGGCACACACACATCGGAGAAGAGAGCAATTCCCATATAAAACAAGAGGCCACCCATGGAAAGGGGAGAGACCACACCCACCCGGGGGAATCTGTGTCTCCATAAACATACACCCCTCAAGTAGCAGAAGCACATCCTTTGAGCACAAACTGGCATCCACCATCTTACAACTTAGGAACTAGATCCATCATACCCTCCACAGAAAGCTTAGTCTCCTGCAAAAAAAGAACATCAGGCGAATGACACCTAATCAAATCCCGAACAGCTTTTTGTCTAGGGCCACTGTTCAAGCCCCTAACATTCCAAGAGAGAACTATCATTTCGAGGGGCATGAAAAATGCGAATCCAGAGTCTTGACTGACCCTGACTCCACCAAAGTCTCCCCTATCATCTTAATCTTTTCCTCATCCTTCTTCCTTCCTAGCTTAGAAATTTTCTCCGGCCCCCCTTCTTGAGAACTTTTTGCAGAACACCCAACTGAGAGGACGCCTTAATATTCTTCTTGCCCACCTCTGGACCAACTTTTTGCAAGAGGTGAACCTTATCTACACTATCTTTCACTACCTCAGCACTACCACCCAGCTCAACCTGAACCTCCATTTGACGATCTGTCCCTAGAGCCGAAGTCCCATCAGTAAGCGGAGCCATAATCCCCTCTGAGTTGAGCAAAACCTGACTAGAATCTTTCCCAACCTCATCTAAGCATGGCACTCCCATACCCCCCTCCTGTTGGGGAGTAAGAATTTCCTCAACTAAAGGGCCATGCTGATCAATATCCAAAGTCCCATGATCTAGATCCAAAAATCCTGGGTTCACCTCCTGTTGACTAAGATCCTCTAGCACCTCAAACCTGTTGAAGGTGTCCTCCTCCTGCCTGTCCTTCAAAGTCCTTTTATGACCTTTATTTCTGTTTCGGCCTCTAACGGGAATAAATCCATCTTCCCTACAAACTGCACTCCCTCATCAGTCTCCTTTTATCCACCCCAGATTAGCCGGTTGCTGAGAAGACGAGCCTCCAAAGGCTTGGCCTTGACATCTCAAGGTTAGAGAGGTGACTCATATACTCTGCGATGTAGGAACGACAACTAAGGGGAAGTTTCATAATCCAACACCAAGCAGTAACCCATGAATAATCTCCCGACTACTCTAACTAGAAGGCCCCAGTAAATGGCTTACTTAAATCAATTTCTACAAAAAACCGGGCAAAAGTCATTACCTTTTTGAATTGTGTTTGCTGAGAAGAACCCACAGGTTTCCCCAGCTTCGAGGCTAATAGGCACAACACATCCTCTCGCCAGCATTCCACAGGGAGCCTTGGAAGACGGACCCAAACCGGAACCCGATTCGGAAGTTCCTCTGCCGGGTTAAAGCCAGCATGCCATGGCTTAATAAATAAGCCCACCTGGTTATAAAAATACGGGCCCCCTTCAAAAATCCTATTCCGATTAGCCAAACAATCAAAAGTAACCATGAAGTAGTTATTTGCCAGGAGGCGGATCTCCATCTCTCCCTCAGGCATCCATGTCTTTTGAGCCCACATCTCCAAGAATTGCAAAGAAATTTTCAAACCTAAGAATTTGCAATAAAGAGAATGTCGTGCATAATAATCAATGTCTTCAGCCAACATCTCCATTGGAATGACTACGCTCGGCCTCTCTTTACACCGTTCGAGGCACCCATTAATCTTTGGAATTCTAGGCCCCCCTACTGAGCCCATCTCGACTTTCTCAGGTTCCACCGAGAAAAGATTATTATCAAAAATCTTCGAACCCTGTGGAGAGGGTTTCGATCCAAAAGCAGAACGAAAGTCCATATTGGGACAAACCCTAGAAGATTCTCCAGTATCCATCAAAGAGCACACAACGCAAGATGAGCAAGCAAGGCCCAAATAAAACCAAGAGCCCTTCGAAGAAGGCACACTCCACTGGACACCAAGGTCGCAACCCCCCAACCCCAGAATACACACCTGCTGCAAAAGAAAAGAGCCTCCCCCCAAATAGCGTAAAAAAACCCACCCCCAAGAAGCTTCAGAGAAGAAGAGAACAAATCCGACCCCCAACTACACATGCAACCACCAAAAGACTACATGCAGGCCAAGCCTAGATGGCTGCGGCCTCATGCAGCGCTTGCAGAGCCATCATCCTTTCTAGAGGTCCTCAACTGTTGATTTTCACCTAATCAACCATCACATTACAATGCGCTATGCAATCACATTTTTAGTGTATTGACCTTTCCAAGCTTTGCAAGAAACAAATGCTACAACTTTCCAAAACAGACCCAGATGTTACAACTACTCCAACAATCGAAATGGTCACAAGACAGTTAGTTGGCCATTCACACATCTTTACCCATCGTTCCCAGTCTTAATCAAAATATTGCAAAGCCTCTGTTAACTAGCCATAGGACTATGGTTTACTTCTACCATTTAGTCTGACCACTGCAACACTGTAACCACTTAGACTGACCTTCGCAGGATAATGGGTTCATAGCTATACCACAGGCTATATTACAAGTCATCGTGAGATCACTGGTTACTAACCTTTCTCTACACTACCGCAGGATATTTCATGGACCACTGTGGGGTGGCGGTATGGCCCTACACACTTGCGAAGGCTAATGAAGACCGTCATGTGATAGCGGGTAACACCGCGAACCCGCACCCCTCTTAGTTACACCTGTGGTACTGTAGTAAAGATCAAATGCAAAACTTTGGGAAATCCGAGTTTGATGGCAACTGAGATAGGGTTTTAACAGTTAGTTTGAGACACACATTCTCAACATTCTCCTACTTGACAAAGAAATAACTAAACCCCTTCCAACTTTTGAAGTCACTAAATATTCTAGGCCCCAAGGCCAAAAAACCTGGTGCACCATTTGAACTTATCCATGCTCACAGGCTTTGTTAATGCATCAACAACATTTGCTAGAGTATCAATTTTTTCCAAAGTAACCTTTCCATCCTCCACCATATAACAAACAAAGTGGTACTGCATGTCAATATGTTTTGTCCTAGCATGGAAGATTGGAATTTTCACCAAAAAAATGGCACTCTAACTATCACAACAAATAAAAATCTTCCCTACATCAAAACCAATATCAGAACACAATATTTTAAGCCAAATGGCTTCCTTGCAGGCATGAGTTGCTACCATGTACTTAGCCTCAATAGTGGATAAAGCGACAACCTACCACTTTCTTATCCAACTAACTGCACCACTAAACAATGTGAATACATATCTATTGTATCTTCTACTGTTAATGTCCTCTACCCAATTAGAATCCACATATCCACGAATGCTAACTGAACTATGAGATCTAGTAAAGTAACCATGATAACATAAGGCGTACTTAGAAGTACCCTTCAAATACCTAAAAACTCACTTCACAACATCCCAATTCAGCCTTCCTAGATTAGCCATAAATTGACTAATCACTCCCACCACATGGGCAATGTCTAGCTTGGTATAGACCTTTGCATACATTAAACTTCCAACTACACTTGCATGAGGCACCCTGGTCATGTCCTCCATCTCAATAGGAAATTTTAGACAATCTTCAATAGAAAGTTTCATTCCATGCAACACTGGAACAACTAACTGCTTGTAATCTACCATATTAAACCTCTCTAAGATATAATTTATAAAATTGCTTTGGCTGAGCCAAAGTTTTCTATTTCCCCTATCCCTTCTAATTTCCATCCCTAGAATATACCTAGCTAAACCTATATCTTTCATCTCAAACTGTGCCAAAAATTGAGATTTTAATTTAGAAATCATACCCTTACTATTCCCAATGAACAACATATCATCCACATACAGGACAATAATAAGAAGATGACCATTTTTTTAGATTTAAAGTAAACACAATTATCAGAATTTGATCTCACAAACCCGAAAGACAGCACATAAGTATCAAACTTCTGGTACCACATTATAAGCATTTGCTTCAAACCATACATAGATTTCTTTAATTTGCAAACCATGTTTTCCTTACCTTTTTCAATGATGTGCTCTGGTTGGGACATGTAAATCTCTTCCTTCAAATCACCATGAAGAAACAATGTCTTCACATCCATCTACTCAATTTCTAAGTCATATGCAACTGCAAGTGACAACATAAATCTGATAGATGTCAACTTAGCTATAGGAGAAAATATTTATCCATAATCAATCCCCTCTAGACACCTAAAAATATCCTTTTGCAACCAACCTTGCTTTATTCTTCTCAACACTACCATTTACACCAATCTTCATTTTAAACACCCATTTGCATTCAATATGCATTCAACCTTTAGGAAAAGGTACTAGACTCCATGTTTCATTCTTCTTCAAAGATTCCATTTCTTTTTTCATGGCTTCCAACCAGGAATCTAAATTAGACATACCCATAGTCTCTCTAATAGTTCTAGGCTCATGAATGTTAGCAATCAAAGCATAGGTGCAACTGGTATCCAACATAGAATAACCAAACTGTGTCGCCAAAAAATGTATACTTGGACATTTTTACGCTCACTTGAGTCTCTCTTATGGACTTTGGCTTGATTTTTCCTAGATTTAATGTTGTAATATGGCCAACACATTCACATTAGGTTTTGGACCCTTATGAATCATTAATAATTCTAGTATGTCTTGTAAAAGTGTTGTAAAGTGTTGTAACCCGCTTTCACAATTTTCTAGGACCATTCCTTTATAATTCACCTAAATAACCCCTTTTTCTCACTTACCAAGTCTTATTTCAAAGTGTTGTAAAGAGTTGTAATAAACTCTTACACTTTTCTAGGCTTTTCATCACTAATTCAACCCTTTCTTATGTTAAAATGACCCCTTAATGCACTTTTTGACCCTACTTAAGTGTGTTTCAGAGAATAATCATGTTAAACCTTATTAAATACAAGGTGATCCCACAAAGTTGGTTTACAATTTCTGGGAGATTCTATTTTTTTCTGAAGCGCAATGATTTAAGCCTTGAAAATTTCATTTAAAGCATTCAATTGAAGAGGGTTGGAGTCAGGCTACATAGATCAAACCCCTTACGCCGTGCCTGGTTTTAAACCATACTTATAATAGGTCCTCCTTTATGCCTATCAAGCGTGATAAAACCACTTTTGATTTACATTTGGGTGATCAAATAGATTCATTTCAAATTTTACTTTTGTAAGTATAGTACTTGTATAGCTTTAAAAGTATAATTTTTAAATAAATTTAATTTAATTATTATATTTATTTTATTTCTTGTGAATGTAGGTTTTTGCAAAAATCAGCTCATGATACGCACATATGGAAAATAGAAAATTATCAAAAAATTTTGAAATATTTAGGTGCACCAAATATTGAAGTCCTTGATCCAACAAAAAAATTGAATTTCAATACATACAAAAAAGTTGTATTATATAATGCGCCTATGTTTTGAATTGTAATTGGTTTGACTGAAACTTGATTAAGGACAAAATATTTAATAAAACACTATGAAACCAATTGGAGGTACTAGATATTATAGTTACAAATCTAAATTCCAAAAAACTAGAATTTTATCCTTCATGGAAAAAAATTTGTGTTATACGGTGAGCGTCAATCCTTAAAAATGGTGCCTTCTGAGAAAAAAAACTAGTTTTCAAAGGAGATGGAAAAACAAGTCCAATATGATTCCAATGTTTTTAAAATATATATATTTAGAATCTATAGACAAAATGTCACAAATCACTAGTTTGCATCATCTTCAAATTCCTCATGGTTTAACTACTATAAGTGCCCGGAAATGAAGATTTAGTTAGAAAAAATCAATTCAATGTCCAATTTGGCCAAAAATTGTAAACTAGTATTATGGGATCACTTAATTCCTAACACCCAGTAAAATTGCCTTGGTGGGACCAAGTTGCCACCTCAGGTGACTTAGTCCCACTAAGCACAAAAATAAAAATTATTTTAATTTTCTGGCAAGATTTTATGCTCTTAACCTTGAGGTCGGCTTGTGATGTGTTATTTTTGAGAAATATTGTAAAATCAAGTATAAATCAAGGGTTTTCCTCTCATTCCCCCCATTCATTCACTTAATCATTCAAGCAATTATCAAACATTCACTTAAGCATTCTAAGCACTTTCAAGCATCCATTGGAGCATCTCCTTACATATCTTCAGATTTCTACATCAAGGGTTTCATGAGTTGTAGAATTGCATGTTGTTCATTCATCATTCTCTACTTATTTCATTTCATTTTCTATGGTTTGATTACCAAATTGGGGTTTGACCAAGGAAAACCCCTATTATCTAACCCTTAAACCATTTTTCCCCTCTTTGCATGTGTGTTGTATAGGTCTTGTATGCATATTTTTCAAAGAGGAAAGTGTTAAAAAGTGGTCAACAATCCATCAAAGTCATTCAAGTCAACAAAGCCCTAATTAAACTTGGAGACCTCTTTCAAACTAATTTCTATAGAATCTGAATCAGACACCTATCAAGAAGAGAAGTGAAGACCAAGAGCTACAGGTTCCTTCCTCGAATTCCCCAAGATTCCTAGGTGGACTAAGTCACCATATGTGGTGAATTAGTCCCACTTCCAAGCCTGGAAAGTGAATTTTTGATTTATGGATACCCATTTGACAGAGACCCGTTTTGACAGAATCTCCCTGAACAAAACTAAGTCACCTAGCTTGGGGTAAGTGTCCAAGTTGGCATTAACAAAAAATTATATAGGATTCCAGAGCCTCTCCTCATCACATTCTAGTTTCCAGGTGCACCTCTCCAATCTTGTCCATTTATGTTATTGTTTACTTGCATTCATTTTATCTTTTTGCATATGACAATGGGTTTTCAAACAATTTGCATTTCTTAGGTTTTGCATTAATAATTCATTTCCTTTTTCAGTTCATTGCATTTAGATCATTTCAACATATTTCATCCATATTTGCATAGTTTTGAGTGGGGACATTACGCATTTTGGTCCATTTCTCTCCTATTAGGTGGAAAATCCTAAAATTCCAAGAGAACCATGGATACCAAAATTGGTGTCCACATTTTGGTGAACTCGACTTTTGAACATTTTCTTTCTAATTTCAAGTGCATCCACATCCTAGAATAACTTGCATCAACATTGCTTTAGGTTTTGCATTGTTTAATTTGCATCCTAGGGTTTTAAAAAAAAATGCATTAGTGAAAAGCTCATATAGCTTACATTTTTGAATTACATTTCATTGAAAAGCAATAAAATTAGGCATATTCATACTATACCTACATCTGAAAACTTAAAAATCATATTTAAAATTTCATTTAAATTTTTTGAAAAATCTCAAAAAAATTACTACTGGGACTAATTCGCCGCACTGGGTGACTTAGTCCTCCTGCACATTCTGTGCATTATTTTCTATCATTTTTAGAGAATTTCTGCATTTTAGTTTTCTGTTATTGCATTCTATCACAATTTCTTGATTTGTTGTTTTATTCCACTTCTTGCACCTAGTTTTCTTTCATTCATTTGCATAATGGCTATGTGCTTTAATAAATTTTGGATGTCATTAAAATCCTTAGTTGACATATCAAGTAGTGCCTTTGGAATTGATCCTAATGACATTGAGCTTCCTCATGCTCCTTCAACTCATCATGAATGTCCTCCTCATGATGTTGACATCATTGGAGAAGATGATGACATAACGAATAAGTTCTTAAATGAATTCCTTGACACCCTTGAAGCCAGTGCATCCTTTTATCCATCCATGAAACAACAAGACATTCCTACAATCTCACCTCCTAATATGTTTGGTTATTTGCATCCTGAAACAAACAACAGACCTAAGTTCCCTCCATCAGGTGAACCTAGTTTTTCTAAACAAGCAACCCCTCAACCATTCTATGATTAAAAAGTCACTAGTACTTTGAATAACCTTGAAGAAACTTATGGAAAAGGCTTTACCATCTTAAGCAAACAAGGATGTGACACAACAACTGAACATGACATTCATCAACTTTTAGAACAACATCCAAAAGATGAAAACACAACTAAATTAGGATATCAAGATCCCCCTCATGAAAACAAGCCTCCTATAGAATATTGGAGACTTCGTGATGATGGCATGGTAATCTTTAATTCCTCTCCTGATATGAATTTCCTCCTTCCTCATGAACAACCCATACATGATAACAATGACAAGGATGATAGGATCACTTTGGGTCCTCCTCCTCCTTCTATTCGAGAAAAGGGCGCATCTAGGAAACGCAAGAGGCCTTAAAAGTTACAAAAAATCAAGTTTCCTCTTTGTCCACCATGTGAATGTGAAAGGAAAATACAAATACTTTTAAACAAAGGACTCATACTATTACCACTTATGAATAGGTTGGTGATCTATCCTAAAGATGCTAATGTTACACATTGTGCATATCATCGTGTTCTTGGACATCAAAGTGATGAGTATCATCAATTGAAACAAATACTGAGCAAGTATCATTTCGACGGCAATAATTGCTATCCTATAATTCAATAAACCACCATCAGACACCTTATCATATAATAGTTGTAGAACATTCACTTCTCACTATTAGATGACCTTTCCCATCATTTAACTCGACTCATTCTTGTCTTGCACTCAGTGGGGGAAAGAAGTTGCTAGCCTTGTCCTAGTAATACATTTTTCATTTTCCCTTAGCAACATTATTCATCTTCTGCTTATATCGATTGAGATTGGGAGGCAGATGACTTGCTTGATGGTTGACTTGCATTTTCCTTACTAGTCTTTTACATTTTATTTTTTGTGTTTGCATGTGTGTAACATGTTCCCCTATGATTTTTTGTTTGATGTTCTCTCTCTTTGTGACATTACTCTATCTGTACCTTCATTCTTCTATATGTCGTATATTGCTTTCACCTTTTTGACTTTTTCTTGTGCTTCCCTTTTGGGGATGATGCAAG
>VDFB02385355.1:0-20268 GCA_007258455.2 Sequoia sempervirens | reverse complement strand
AAATGAATAATTCCTAGCTAAGTTCTTTAAATCATGTCCAACCGTATAAGAGAAGACCGCTACTATGTGTACCTGGATACCTTGGAGAAAGGCTCTTTGGGATCTTTCATCAATCATCCTACCTTAAAACATACCAAAAGTCTCCTAGCAATTAGACATAGGAAGATTTAAGATGACTTTAAAAAATTTTATTGCCAAAGCATAAACTTATGATGACTTAACCAAGCCTAGTACACACTCCCTCCCCATTAACCACTTAGACATATGGAAATTAAATGTAAATTTTCTGCTATTTTTAGTCATGTAGGTGTCCAATAAACCACTTGGTGGTGTTTCCCTTCAAGTTTATTTACTTGAATGAAGATAAAAAGTCCTTTGATTACAATTAGAGAATACATTTAAGGCCTTGGTTGTGTAACTAGTGGACCGTAGTCACATTTAACACTTGTTACAAAGTTTGGGAGCTAAAACGTTAATTAGATTTGATTTGTGATGGAAACATTTGGACGGTAGTAACAATAACTTGCAATCTATCAAGACTTGATTACCTTATAACATGTGAAATTCTAGCAATGAAATGATAGATTAATCATATGTCACCTTAGGATCACATCACCATGAAAGAACTTCATCCATCATCCTTATGAGTGTAGGTACCACCAAATAGGTATTTTTCAAATCTATCTTCCTCGAGCGAGGGAAATTCAGGAAGGGAAGAGGAAAGTGAGACATGTAGTATGTCTTAAAGAGGGAGATCAACTAGAGGTAAAAATATTAGAAGAAAATTATGTAAACACATGGAATTTTTTCTTGTTGATGGGGGGTCATGTTCTTATGATGATGAGAGAATAGGTGACGTCGAGGTGCCCTTGAGGTACAAACATCTACGAAAACAATGTATACCTAAGGAACTTCCTCTAATAAACACTGACTTTTGTGTCAATGAGATGATGTATCGCATAGCACCATCATCATTACATGGTTTGGGCCTATTTTTCATGGATGACATAAAGTTCTGTTACGAAAAAGTTACTAAATTGATGGAGTATGTCAGACCCAGTTATAGTTACAAAGATTTGATGCAACTGGTTCGATATACATGAAGTATGCCTAGGTATGCACTGTCAACAAATTATATACAACTAAAAGATAAGGATCAAAATAAAGGAGTGGCTATGTACATTGATGGAAGGCCAAAAGCATCAAGGAATATTGTAGGGTTTATAAACAGTACATGACCTAGGTCAACAAATAAGCAACCCAATTGCATATTCGAGGTGCGCGAGGGAAACCGTGCATTTGTATGTGTGATAAAATCAATAACTACAGGGGAAGAGTTACTAATCAATTGCAATTTGAATCGCTTAGTCACAAACACAGTTACTATGGGGGTGGTACGTACTATGTACCATTTTATCCAACCTCCAATTAATGACTCCAATATACCATTTTATTCTTATGTTTTTTTTCATAAGTCTATTGGTTTCATTTCGGTAATATTTTTTATATTTAATTTTTGTCACAAAGTTGGGACATTGATCATATAGAAAAGGCTTTGACTCAAAGCACAAATCAAGGATGTATCTTCAAGCTTCTATCCCGATGTGTTTACTCCCATTGTAAATGTACAAATTAGATTAATGTAGAAAATAAGTTTTATTATTATGTTGTTTTCATAAGTTTATTGGGTTAATTTCATAATTTTTTTAATATTCTTGTTGTGAAGGACTAATTGGGAAAAGGCACCAACAAGATGAGAGCATCCATAGGGAGGTGTAATATTACGGATGATGACATCACTTATTCAACAAACCTCTCGATATGATAAGGAAGACCCAAAAAAAACCAATGAAGAAATCCTTTAGTTGTTATTCATAGTGCCTCAAACAGATGAGATAAGAGAGGGTTAAAATATTGACCGAGAGAGCACAAAACTTGCAAGTAAGTTGTCATGAGGTCTTTAATTATAACATAAGTTCATTCATGGTTTTATATTTTGTACTCTTTTATGTCATGAACTAAAATATGTGTTGTTTTTACAAGGTTATTTGCCTCCTCATGGTGCTCCTAGCCATGATCAAGGTACTGCAAGTGTTGCCCGAGGAGTAAGAGTTGGTACAAGTGTCCATCCTGATCTTCCTACGCATACATCACATCATCTGACCCCACTTCATAAGTACCTATATCGCCCTGAAATGTCGGCAACACATACCATGCGTGTATCCATTAGTGCACCCTCCGGTAGCGAACACATGCCGTAATACGCGCAGGACATGTACCTAGGATGCAGAGGCCAATTAGTACTAGTGATACTTAGCAGCATTTCCTAGATCTTCCTCAGACATTTTCTTTAGTATGGGAACACACAACCACATTTGTGGTGATCGAGGATTTCATTCCCATAAAGATAGAGAAGGTCCCAGGTACTTTAAAATGTTTTAATTATTATTATATATAATCCAATTAAAATTTACTTATTGATCACTCCTTTTAGACTATTGATCCCATGATCATTTTGCAAGAAATGATGTTTTTTATAAACATCTAAGTGATATTACATTGGAGCTCTTCAGGCCCACCATACGTACACGGTGGAATGCCCAAAATCAAGATTTAAAAGATGAGCTCATTAACCATTTAGTTGTACTCTTTGGTGATAAAACATTCAACTAAACCAAGGTCCTTAAGAGAGATAGTACCTATCTAAAGCATGTGAGGGACCAATATAGGTCACATTTAGAGAAGAAAAAAAAGTATGAGCGTCCCCCCATGATTCTGGAGAGGGAGTGGAAGGACTTGGTGTTAGATGGAAAGGAGAAGGCTGAAAAGAAGAAAAGAAAGACACCATCGGGCCAAGGAAGGTATGTGATACTATCAACAATGTAATTATATATTGATTACTCTTTCTTTTTACATAATCTAACGTATTCCAAAATTTTCATAGGATGCCTGACACATCAAAGAAAACAAAGGAAAGACTAGGAAAACACGGGAAACACAAACTTGGCTTTGGTGGTTATATGAAATTAGCCACATGAATTGTAAGTATCAATAAATGAAATATTGTATCCAAATAATAAATTAAAAATAATTTTGGTTTTATCACACGATAGAAACAAAATTCACGATCTTATGCAAAATGTAGGGCTCTGAATTCAATAGAGTTCCCACAGAAGAGGACCTAAAGATTGCCTTCCAGCAAGGCTATGGAGCCATGGCCGAACGTCTAAGAGTCTTGAATGGGAAAACACAATCTTCCATTGCATCTGACATGCAGGTAAATAAAATCAATAAAGTTAATTTAAAATTGAATACTTGTGCAATCTATTCAATATTAATTTCCACCATAAAGTAATTACATGCCTATTTGTTTTAAACATTCAAGCAATGATAATACTGCACATGACATTGGAATGTAGCCCTGCGGGAGGGTGAAGCACAACCGCAGATGAAGGTCATGGTGTGCATCCCGTACTTTAGAGCATGTAGAGCGGATCAACATGTTGAGCATGATCAGCTAGAGAAGATCAGGAACATGATGTGGCCACATCGTGCAAAAGAGGACCATTCTAAAAGTTCTTTAAACATATTTAATTACAATTGGGTGTATTAATGTAACCTTTCATGTTTCAACTTTTAGAGCATGTAGAGCATGATCAATGTGTTGAGCATGATCAGGCTAGAGAAGATCAGGAACATGATGTGGCCCCATCCAGTAAAGAGGACCACCCTCATGTTCTCTTAAACATATTTAATTTCAATTGGTGTATTAATTAATGTAACCTTCTGTGTTTCAACTGCATATCAAGATTTAGAGGGTGTTCAATATGTTGAGCATGAGTCTATAACAAGAGTTCAGGAACATGATGTGGACCCATCAGGTAAAGAGAACCACTCTAATGTTCTTAATTAATGAAATACTTGTAACAATAATAATAAAACATAATGCCTTTAACATTTCTTTGTTATTGTGAAGTGCACTTCTGTAGTGGTGTCCATGTCATGAGTAGACAAATAGCATACATTAATAATATCAATGAAAGTAGGTAGAAAACCAAAGGGGACAAATGATTTAGAAAACGATAATTACTTTAGATTTTTTAGCTTTAAAAAAGAAACAAAAAAAAGTGAGTGTAATCATATCATGACAACCATATTTTTGATAATATGTAAAAACTGAAGAATGAATATTATATGTTAATGAATGAATGTGAATATGTTAATTAATGAATGTTATATGTTAATGAATGAATCTTATATGTTATTAATGAATGAATGAATGTTATATGTTATTAATGGATGAATGAATGAATGTTATATGTTATTAATGGATGAATGAATGATTACTGCGTTATATGATTGGGGTATGGAGAGTGATGTGAGGGGGGGGAGGGGCCAAATGAGCCCACTCATCAATGCAGCACATGCTGGCAGAGAATATTAAACTATTCTCGAAACAAAGAGAAGCTCAATAAGGTAATGCACTTTTCAATATAAGAAATGCATCGTTTGAAGCATCAAACCAATATGCAAAGATAAAAGAAAGTGCTAACTTTTCACTATGGTGGTAGAAAAATGATTCTTTATGCCCTAAATCCATGCTCTGCATCATAATTTGAAGTTGTTTTCATTCCAATGTTCTGAGTTTAGTTTGTTTGTATGGCTTTGTATGAATACCACATTGTGTTGTGTGTGGATTTGGTTTCAAAGATCTGTTTCTTCTATTTTTAGTGGTGACATAACTCTAAAATTTGACTTTTGTGCATAACAGGTTAGTGGAAAAATTGACAGCTCAGAAGGGTTTAGAGGCTCGATTGAGATAGATACATGAATATTTGGATCTTGTTGTTGATAGGAGGCTTCCACTTAACCATGAAATTTTGTACCATTTGCAGGTATGCAAAAGTTTCTCTACTTACATTCATTCTTGATCATAAATGTTGTAAATGATATTAATGCTTCAAACTTAAGATTCATTTCATTTTTATAATGATCAAAATGTTATAATTTTCTATACATTCAAGCATTCTCTTGCCCCCTACCCTTTACTCTCTCCCCCATCCTTTTAAGAATTTTCTTTGCCATAAAAGATTCACATTTCTATCTCATTTACACAAATTTATCTGAAGTGCTAGGAGTGAATAAAGAAATGTAAAAGATGATGGATTATGTCTAAACAACAACTTTCCATCTTATAGCTAATTAAATCCTTAATATTTGAATAGTTTAGAGCTCAAATAATGCTTGTATATGCATGTGTAGCAATAAGGGAGCCTATGTGAAGATTGAAATTTTAAACATCACTTTGGTATTTTTCCCTAGGCAGTGAAATGGTATTTTCTGAGTAATGGCCAACCCAAAGGCACACATTCAAGTATTTTTTAGTAGTATTGCATTGAAGAATTTTTTTCTCTTATACCTACCCCTCGGCTAGACATGGAGGTATATAATATTAGTTTCTGGGTTTATTCTGTAAGTAGTTAATTTCACAGAGGAAGACTAAAATATTCTTAATGTCCTATGTCAGGTGTGAAAGCATATGAATCACTTGCCGAAGGCACCATTTTGTATTCATCCAAAAATAGGTTTGTTCTTTTTTTATGTTTCGTGGTGTTACTTTGTAGCTCAACTCTTTTCCAGACCTTTTATCTATTTTACTTACTACAGTAGATTGTCCTCATAATTTTTCATGTAGATCTGTTTGTAACCTTATTTTCTACCAATCAATTTACAAACCACTCACATATTAAGGACCATTTCACTAACTTGTAGTCATCCATTACTTCATATGTTGTAGGTTGTGTCTATGTACCAATAAATCCTAATGATTGTGAGAACTTTAATCCCACAAGTGTACCCAATCTTTCTCAAGTAAAAGTCTTACCTTATTTTATAGTACTTTAAATGGTTAATTGAAGGTGCTTCTTTAGATCTGAGATAGTTGAACCCTGGATTAAAATATGGTATTAGATGTGCAATATAATGATAAAATTGAGGTCCATTGAACACAAATTATGAACATAATTTACTGGACTATGAATAGTGTTACAATTAGAATTATTTCTCCTTTACCTACCTCTGCATTAATGAAAAAGATAGCAGATATTGGAAGTTCATTGCATGTCTCATGTATGTGTTAGTATTTTAATTTTGTTTAAGTTGTTCAAGAGCTTAATTAGGTCAATAATATGTTCTACAAGCTCTATTCTCTTGACACTGCTTAGCATTTTCCCTACACATTTTCTCTTCAATCTAGACGTTTCTTAACTCCTTCCCTTGTTAGCCCTTGGTTGTTCTCAAGTGTAATGCTTCTTCTATGCATCTTGCAGTTTGTATGTATGATTAGTCATCTCAAGTGTAATTTTTTTTTATGTATCTATGCATCTTGTAGTTTGTATGTATGATCAGTCATCAGTCTCTGCGATGGTACATTTCAACGAATATTTTAAAAAAAAAAATTGCATTGTTTCGTCGCAATTTTGACGAAAACCACCGATGAATCACCAAAAAGGTCCCATGAAGTTGCTATAGCTGCGACGAAGGCTTTGTCATAACTCCTTGCCCATTTCGTCGCAATTTCAATGAAATTTTGGTGTTGTTTCGATGCTACTCCTTGCACATTTTGTCGAAATGGCGACAAACTTCTGGTGTTGTTTCGACGCTACTCCTTGCCCATTTCGTCGAAATGGCGATGAACTTCTGGTGTTGTTTCGATGCTACTCCTTGCCCATTTCGTTGAAATGACAATGAATTTCTAGTATTGTTTCGACGCTACTCCTTGCCAATTTTTTCAAAATGGCGACGAACTTCTGGTGTTGTTTCGACGCTACTCCTTGCCCATTTCGTTGAAATGGCGATGAAATTTTGATGTTTTTTCAACGCTACTCCTTGTCCATTTCATCGAAATGGTCATGAACTTCTAGTGTAATTCATCAGTGGATACACGAAGTTTTTCATCGATATTCTGATGAACATCTGAGTCATTTATGATGCCGACGACTGACAAATCTACACCGTTATTTCAATGTTTAATTCACTGTCGGCCTTTCGACAAAAAAATTAGCAACAAAAATGTTTTCGTCATTTCGTCGCTTTTTCGAAAAAGATTTTTTGAACGATCGACGAACGTCCATCAAAAAATGGTGTCAAATTCAATAGTGTGAATGGAACTCTGATTGTCACAATGAATGATTGTAGGACGTGCAATAGTGAAGCCAAACTCAGTGAGAATGTTCTAAAGCCAAATAGCCTCAGTAGTGGCATTAACAGCCCCTCAATACTCAGCCTCAGTCGAAGAAAGAGAAATAGCATGTTGCTTCTTACTTTGCCAACAAATGGGACCAAAACCAAGATGAAAGTTGTAGCTAGAAGTGGACTTACGATCATCAATATCGCCAACCCAATCAGAATCTGTATATCCCACCAAGGTAAGTCTTGTATCTACTACATAATGAATCCCATGATGATGTGTACCCTATATGTAATGCAAGATGTGTTTGGTTGCTTTCCAATGAAGCTCATGCGGTTCCTACATAAAGCGTGAAACCATGCCAACTGCAAAGGAGATATCAGGGCGTGTGTGAGTCAAGTAGATGAGACTCCCAACAAGCTGACAATACAAAGTGGCATCAACAAGTGGAGTAGAACACTTAGCCTCAAGCTTGACTCCTGAAAGAAAGGGAGTCGAAGTAGGATTACAATCAACCATGTGAAACTGAGCTAGAAGATCAAGAGCATACTTGGGCTGAGAGAGAGATATCCCAAAAGTTGATTGAGTAATCTCAATCCCAAGAAAATAGTGCAAAATGCCCAAGTTAGTCATAGCAAATATGTCCTACAAAGTAGATTTGACACTGCCAATGATGGATGAGGTAATCATTGTAATGATCTAGTCATTTACATAGAGCATAAGTAGCAAATGAGAATCATCCTGTCGAAAATGTAGACATTCGGATTTGAATGACACCTGGTGAATTCTGCTAAGAGAAGAAAGGAATCCATCTTGGCATACCAAGCCCTAGGGCCTGTTTGAGGCCATAGATAGAGTTCCTCAATTTGCAAACCAAAGAAGAATCTTGTATGAATCCATGTGGTTGCTCCATGTAAATCCCCTCATGAAGATCTTCGTGAATAAATGTACTCTTCACATCCATCTGATGTACAACCCAACCATGAGCTGCAACAATAGCAAGTTTCAAGCGAATGGAGTTCATCTTAGCAACAGATGCAAAGGTCTCTATATAATCAACACCTGGAACCTATGAGAAACCTTTTTCCACAAGTCGAGCCCTATATTTATCCACACTTCCATCTGATGCATACTTGGTCTGATAGATCCACTTACATCGAACCATCTTTCTCCCCTTAGGGAGTGGAACTAAATCCCATGTGTGGTTCCTCATCAAGGAACTATACTCTTCCTCCATTGTTGAATCCCATTTAGGAATTCCTGAAGCCTCCTTAAAGGATTGTGGATCTGAAGCACTAGCAATATAAGCATGTGTAAAATCCTGATGTTGTGACTAAGTCCTTCGAGTATCTGAAGGATCCCCAACAAGAGAACCTGTTGACTCAAGAGTTTGTCGAGCCCAATGAGGTCTAGTAGGAGATGAAGGATGAGGTGCCTCAACTACAAGTGGACTCTGCGAAGGTGTGATCCTGCGAGTCAGAGTTGAGGAAGAATCATCATCTAAGTCACTATCATCACTTTCCACTATGGGGAAAGGAAGAGGAGGATTAGAGGCCAAGCTAGGAGAGCTTTCCTCAAAGTGAACACTCCTCTTAATGAATAGCTCATGTGTCTCTAGATCCAAAAGTCTATAAGCCTTAACACCTTCAGGATATCCAACAAAGATGCAAGGCCTACTTTGAGGTTCCAATTCCTTGCGCTTCTCTAGAGGTATGTGTGCCCAAGCTGGACAACCAAAAACTCCAAAGTGTCTCACAACTGGTTTTCTACCACACAAAGCCTCAAAAGGAGTTATACCCTTCAAAGCCTTATTGGGAACCCGATTTTGGATGTGAGTGGCACAACTGATAGCTTCTACCCAAAATTGAGGACCAAGAGAATGAGGATGAATCATGCAACTAGCCATCTCCTTAAGGGTTCTATTCTTCCTTTCAGCTACACCATTCTGTTGTGGAGTGTATGCAACTGAATGCTGAAAAGTAATCCCCTTAAGAGTACAAAATTCCTCAAGTCTATTGTTCCCATATTCCCTTCCATTGTTTGTGTAGAGAATCTTGACTTGCTTCCCTGATTGTTTCTCAACATGAGCCTTGAAATCTAGAAATCTATCAAACACTTCACTCTTCTGAACAAGAAAGTAGACCCATGTGAAGCGGGAGTAGTCATCAATGAAGGTGAGGACATAGCGGGCCTTGCCAAATGATGGCACTGGAAATGGACCTGCTACATCACTATGAACCAACTGAAGAACTTCCAAAGCTCTCCAAGACTTCCCTTTGTCAAACTTCTCTTTTGGATGCTTACCCATGGAACAACCTAAACATACACCTTCAGAAAAGCTGATTTGAGGGAGTCCTGTTACCATATCCTTAGAGCTAAGCTCCTAAAGATAGCGGTAATTGAGATGTCCAAACCGCTCATGCCATAGCTTACTTTTTGAATTTGAATGAGTGAGCAAGGCTATAGAAGAAGACTTAGGCACAAAGTGGGAGATGAGTAAAGCCATGTGTTGTGATTGGCCTGTCCCACTGCAATCAAGGCATCATCCTTAAGTTCTTTGACCACAACTAAATCTAGTAGAAACTCAACTTTCTTGCCATCTCCAAAGTGAGTGATTTGGTAGATTGAAAGAAGATTGGCACTCAAGTTAGGAACATAGAGAACATTATCAAATGTTCCATTATCCATGACAATTGAACCTTCGCCTTCAACTTCCACTTGAGTATCATCTCCTATGAAGATGTGAGGTACCTTAGATGGCTCTAAAGAAGAAAACTGTTGCCTTGTAGAACCCATGTGATGAGTGGCACCCGATTCAAGTATCCATTGCTGTGAAGAACCTAAAGTAGCCACCAATGCTTGCCCTTTTCCTTTTGATTTTGAGGAAGTGGAAGGAGATGAATCCTTCTTCTTGTAGGCAGATGGAAAATTGATGTTGTTCTTCTTGATGATGTTTGTCAACTCATCAATTTTCTTAATGTGGCAATGATGCTCATCATGACCAAATTTCTTGCAATATGAACAAGTTTGTCTCTCCTTCTTGCTTGAATTTCCCTTCTTGGGAGAAGATGAAGAATTCCCTTGTGATGAAGAATTCCCTTGTTTTGGAGAGGATGATTATGCTTTATCTTGGTGTGTCTTTGGCTTAGATTGTTTCTGCTTCTTTTTGGAACCCTTTCCTTGAGTCCTTTGATTCCCTTGATTAGCCACCAAAGCTTTGGACTTTGAAGACTTGAGAATCCCCATGCTTATCAACTTTTCTTGCTCTAACATCAATATTTTTGTGAATGCATCAAATGAAGGCATAGTGAAAGAACTACCCACTATCAAGCGATGGGTTTGGAAGCTAGAAACAAATGCTATATACATATTCTGATGGAAGCTTTCCCAACAAATTGTAGACCAATTGTGCATCCTCCTTATCAATGCCACAATCCTTAAGCTATGCTCTTAGCTCATTTGCATTAGTGACATAGTCTTGGATTGTATCAAAATTCTCGAGATCTAACATTGTGAGATCATTTTCAAGCTAATAACCTCTAATCTCATCAACTTGGCCATACAATTGACCAAACTTTTCCCAAGCCTCTTTGATTGTTTTACACTTTTCAATTTGAAAGATGAAATCTTTTGATACATATTTCCTTAAAGTTCCAAGAGTCATAGTATTTTTAGTGAGCCAATCCATATGAGCAATAGGATCAACTTTAGGATCAGATGGTGCAATAATAGTTCCATCAATATAATGAGTTAATCATTTTTCCATTAACTTACTCCATGCATCAATTTTCCAAGAAGCATAGTTATGTGGAGTTAACAAAGGAAACTTAGGAGAACCCATAGCAGCAAAATGAAAGAGAAAATGATAGAGAGAGAGGCACAACCATGCAAGACACCCCCACAAAAAAAAGATGATGTGGCACTTTATACTTAGTCCATGTACAATGGCCACTTGCAAGCCAAGAAAAGTGGGCATCTAATTTTCAATGTTTTACAACAAACTTAAATAGGCTACAACAAACTCAAATGACTCATACAAAAGACCAAACTGAGATCTTATCTTTACAAATGCCAAAATAGGCCAAAAATGACCAAGTTTTGAAAGTACAAATTTTTATCACAATCACTACAAAATGATAGCACCACTGTGAAGTTTAGAAAAAATCATGCACTTTAAAAAAAATAGCACCTTAAAAGGAGTTCGTATGAGCCTAAACGAAGCCCCGAAAGTTGCAAAAATGGTGACTAGACAAGTACAGTTTGAAGAAACTAAAAATTCTAGAAAATCTGTCAACAAAAATCAAAAAATAATTGCACCACTGTGAAGTACATGAAAAATTAGCCCAAATAAAAAAAAATGCACTGAAAAAGGCCTTAAAATGACCAAGATATGAGCCTCAGAAGTTGAACTGCAAAACTGAAAACTTAAATGGAGAGGGGGTCTAATTTTTCAAAAAGTAGCTGACGTCAGCAATACATGGCATTAAATTTGGTGCCCGTCTGGTTGACGAGAGCTACTTGAGGTGAAATTTGACGGTCATTTGAACGTCGTCGTCGCCGTCAATTTGTCTGTAGGAATATTCCTACCCCTGTCGAAATCTCGGAGATGTGCTGGTATATTCTCGTCGGTGGACAAAATATTCTTTTTTTTTGTCGTTGGTTATTGTGAGTTGACCGGTTGATTAATAATGTGGGAGGCGGGGCCCGTTCAGTGCAGACAGCTGCTGCCATGTGGCTGGTTCTGCAGTCGCAACAGGTTCTGCAGTACGTCAGGTATGACCGCAGGTACTACAGAATACCCTGTATACTCTGCGTACTCGCATATTTTTTTATTTCATTTTTTTTGAAATAAAAAACTTTACAAATAAATAAAAAATTGTGAAAATTTTATTTTATTTTTTATTTTTTTTATAAAAACAATTTTGCAGAAAAATGATTTTTTTAATTTATTTTTTAAATCGTACCTGATTGTAATAATGGCTAGGCCAAAAAAAAATTCCTCAACGGACAACTTTGTCCAAATTTGATGATTTGACAGTTGATTTAAGGGTTTTTGGCCCTTCTGAACACAATGGCGATGTCCTTTTTGGTTGAAAATGCTCTGAAGTGGTAGCTAGCTCCTGGATCTGACAACCACCTCCAATCTTCAAACCTTTGTAGATTTGGTGTCCAATGCCCAATTGAGACGAAACATAAGGAAAATCTAACTATCTCAGGCACTCTGAACGCAATGGTGAGCTCAGATCTTATGCAACAAGCTCCCAAAATGCACCTGCAATACAAGGAAAAAAATGGAACCCTCCAAGAATCTCTCCAAAATGACAATCCAAAGGCACTCCAATAGCTCTGATACCATGTAAGAATTGGCTATGAAGGTAGCCACCCAAGATCTAGAGGCCTAATAGAAAGCACAAGCATAAGAGAGATAGGAGCAATATGACAAGAATAAACTATATTTTGCCAATAGAATAGAATGTGTTATGCAAAAGTACATAGGAGACCCCTTGGTTATATAGCCAAGGTGAGAACATAGAAGGGCATAAGATTATGACAAGTGTCATAATCTTATGACATGAGACAACTATGAAAAGCTATCACTCCACCTAAAGTGGAAAAGTGATAGTGTGATAATCACCACAGATGGTGGATCACCCACAAAAGGTGGAGAGATAATCACATGATGTGTCCACAAAAGGTGGAAGTGATAAAGTAATGGCATGTCAAGTCCACCAAAAGTGGAAATTCTCCAACAACCTCCTATGTGGTCCCTAAGTAAACTTAACTAACATGTAATAATGACCTAGGACAAGGTACAACACTTTTAATTACACCAACAAGAACAAATATGCAAAGTTTCTACATACAAGTTCTAGAAATGGACCAAAAATCAATTGAAGTTCCACAAACCTGTCACTTTCTTCTTATCACTGCTCCCTCATTCCTTTGAATATTCTAAAACATTTTTTGGGTTTTGTGCATCTCCTTTCTAAATTTCTAGAACACTTCAAATTTTTATATTTTGTTATTATATGAGAAAGTTAAGCCTTTTTTTTTAGACTAGTCCTCTTAGTTATAGCTTCTGACCCTCTTCCACTACCATTCCAGTTAACTTTCCTCCTTCTCGATATTATGGGCATGGGGTTCATGCATTTAGCCCCTTAATTATTTTCCTAGGAAAATTTTAAATCTTTTCTTGAATTGGCATCCACTCTCTTTCCTACACCTCCACTCTCAATCATTTATTCTAGTTCTTTTTTTTGTTCATGGGAATTACTAAGTAATAAAAATATTATTCTCCCAACCTGAGCATGGGATTTTGTTTCCTAGATGCAATTTGAATTCACACCAAATGTATAAACATTGAATTTAAATTTCCTTTCAAATAAGAGTGTATGGAAATGGGTCCCATTCTAAGTTGCTAAAGGAAAAAGAAGAAGAAACAGTTCATGCCTGCAAGACCATCAACACACCAAAATTTAAAAATGAAAAATAAATTTATTTTTTTTTGTTGTTGTGCAGGATTGCTCTTCACCCCTAATGCTCATATATCATTCTCTTTGGATTAAGTAGGAATTATTTAATTTTCCTTTTATTAGAAAGGAGGAAATTAAGTCTAAAGACATGAAGTATTTGGAATAATACCATGAATGGTAAGATGATTAGTTTGGAGAATAATATAATAGGAACTTTGTATAGTTACCTAAGGGTAGGAAAAATGTTGGCTATATTATGGATTTTTAAAAATAAATTTAGTTCCCATAAAAAAAGTTAGAAGTTAAAAGTAAAGTTGGTCACTAAAAAATATTCTTAGGTAGAATAAATTAATTTTGGTGAGATCTCTCTTGTTGCAAAGCTTAAACCCATTATATTGTTTTTATCTATCACTATTATTTTTCACCTTGAGGTTGAGAACTAGATGTTAAGAAAAATTTCTTGCATGGGGATTTAAGATCTATTTTATATAGCTAGAGCGCTTCATTCTCAAAGGTAAAGAGGACAATATTTACATGTTGAAGAAGCACCTTTATGGTTTAAAAAAGTCCCCAAGGTATGGTATAAAAAAAATAAAAAATTGAATTTTGAATTTGTGAGAACTAAATTAGATCACTATCTTTATTATATATGTAGATATGTGACTAGGTTATTGTTATCATTTTATATGTTGATGACAATATCAATATATAATAGTAATGATATTATTAGGCTTCTAAATCTCAAATTTTATTAGAGTTTTATATGAAGGATTTAGGGGTCGCTAAGTTTATCTTAGGGATGGAGATCAAGATGGGTAGAGCTACCAAAAATATTTGTTAAGCTAGAGGAAATACAAATTTTGTTTTCTAGACTTAGGATAAAATATTGTAAACAAGTGAGTCATGGGAATTTTTTTCAATTGAGAAGTACCTTCCAACATGGATGAGATTGAGGATGTGAGCCATGTTACTTATGTGAGTTTTTTTGGTATATTGATGTATGTTATCATTGATCTAGACTAGATATATTTTTCTTAGTGGGAATCTTGAGTAGGTATACGTCCAATCTAGGAAAGGAAAATTATATTATAGTTAATAGGATATTTTGCTATCTTTTTTTTGGAACTTTCACAAGTATTATATTTTCTATTGGGAAGATTTATTAATAGTCTATCAACGTTGTCCACCAATATAGTCTATTATTAGTCAATCAATATTCCTTTAACATTCTATTAGCAGATGAAGATTTATGTAAGGAAGGATTAATATTAATAAGATAGTGAATATATAGGGATTTATTGATGTATATTGAATAGGATATATAGTAGGAGATTTGCCAGTGATCATTTTTAAACCAATGATCAATTCAAGGAGAAAGAGATAGATTGTGGTTGTTTCTTCAACTATATAGGTAAAGTATATGGTAGCTAATAATTATTTTTAAAAAACTGTTAGGATTTATAGATTATGTTTGAATGTTGGGTTGAGTTAGGATATAATGTGGATTGCTTATGATAGTTAGATTTCCATCAAATTGGTGAAAAAGTTTGTTTTTTATGCACAAACAAAGGACATTGATGAGTAGCATTACTTTATGTAAAGTGCCCAAATAATTTTTTTGTGTGTTTTTGACAATTGTTTGACAAAATGATAGTTAAGGTAGTAATCCATAAACATATTTTCAAATACAAAAGAAATATAGGCATATAGTGTTTATTTTAGTGGTAAAGCAACTAAGAAAGAAGTCAATTTTATTATAAAATCATTAATTGATTAGCTATAAATGTTTGATACTATTAATATGTTGAATAAGAAATTAATACAAAAATGTTGACCTTTAAATATACTAAAATATGTTGAAGGAACCCTTGATATAACAATATTTGATGTATATAGTAATCCTAGGGCAGAAGATGAATAGTTGCTCACTTCCAAAGTTGGGATTTTTACAAATAAAAATACCAAGATGAATTTTCCTTCTTAATTCTCATCTTTATATATGATTCTAAAAATAATATACTTCTACTCATTTTCTCACTAAAATGACTTTATAATCAACTTTATATTTTGCCCCCCATTAAAGTCCCTTTTAATTTAATTTTCCAACATATAAAAAATAATTAATTAAATAGAAGTTACTCAAACTTTAGACAACTTAATTTAATTAATTAATATTTCATTTTCCTCCCAATCAACCTACAAAACTTAAATTAGGCTAAGGGTCTATGTTTGGTATTTATACTTGTGAAGGTAACATTACAATCCTCCCTCCCCAAGATTTCTTACCCTCAAGAAATTATAGATTTGGATGTTGCAGTGTTTCCTCTCCTTCTCAAGTAGCATCTTCTCAAGGAAAATCTTTCCAATGGATCAAATACTCTTTAAAACTTCTATTTGTCATTTTTTTCTCCCACATATCTAGAATAGCCTCAGGTACCAAGGTTAATTTACCCTCCTCATGCAATAGTGGTAGTTCAAGAGAGGGTGAAATAGGTTGTCCAAGTTCCTTTTTTAGGCATGAAACATGGAATACATTATGGATTTCATTATGCTTTGACAACTCCAACTCATAAGCAACCTCACCTATCATTCTCACTATTGTGTATAACCCATGAAGTTATAGTTTTAGCTTCTCTACTCCACTTTTCTTCAAGTAATATTGTATATAGGGTTACAACTGCAAGAATACCAAGTCGCCAACCTAAAAATATCTATCCACCCTATTCTTATTTGCATAAATATTTTATTAATTTTGAGCTTGTTGGAGATTTTCCTTCAGTGACTTAAGAAAATTTTGGCTCTTCTAGACCCAATCCTTTAACTTTGGAATCCTACTATCAACAATCATCAAATCCATAAAAGATATGGCATCATATCCATATAATGCTCTAAATGGATTCATGTTAATAAACATGTGGTATTGTAATAGTTCTCACCAAAATATAATGAACTAATCCACACTGTCTATATTAAATTGCTACATAGTTCCACAAGTATCTCTCTACCCGCTTGTTAACAATATTTGTCTACCCATGTGTCTGTGGGTGGTAACAAGTGATTAGAATTAACTCAGTACCTACCAATTTAAAAATTTCCTAAAAAATATTGAGAAACCTACTATCTTTATCACTAACAATGTTCTTGGGTAGGCCTTGGAGTCTAAACACCTCCCTAAAAATAACTCTATAGCCTGTTGTGCCTTAAATTTGGAGGATATAACATAAAAGTGGGAATACTTAGTCAGCTTGTCTACCATCAAAAAGTGCAATTATTTCCCTATATTTGTGGGAGAACTATGATAAAATCCATTGATATGCTTTCTCATTTTTATTTGAATGGGTAAGGGCTGCAACAATCCTACAATAAAGGTATGCCCTAACTTATTCATATGACATGTTAGACATTCCCTAACATGTCTCAAGACATCATATTTGAGTCCCTTACATGAAAATCTCTCCTTGACTTACTTGTAAGTCTTAAAGTAGCTAGGGTTTCCTACTAGAGGTGTGTCACATATTGCCCTCAATATCTTCTCTTCCATTTTAGATTTATGAACTAGATAAATCATGTCCTTGTAGATAATGAGATCATCCACTATCTTGCACCTATCGTATTGTAACTTTCCCTCTATGACATCACAATAAAATATATTCTTAGAGTACTCTACCAAGAGATGTGCTCTCCAATATGTAGAAATCTATGTTATTGAGCATAAAATTAGCTTCTCAGATAGGGCATTTGCAACTACATTATTTTTTCCCTTGATGTATTCAATATCTAGATCATAGGCCTATAATTTTCTAACCCATTTTCATATTTTGACTTAAATATATCTAGTTGAAGAAGTATTTCAAGTTATTATGGTATGTCCTTGACACAAATTTATTCCCTACTAGATAGTACCTAAATTTATACAATGCATGCATGATGACTAACATCTCCTTATCATAAATAGATAAATCTTTCTCTATTTCCTTGATATTCCTACTTTCAAAAGCTATAGGATATTTTTTTTGCATTAGAATAGCTCCAATGCCCTCACCAAAAGCATCACATTCTAACACAAAGGGTTGAGTAAAATTTGGCAATGCTAACATCAAAAAAGAGATTATTATCTGCTTGAGTTTATCAAAGGTCTGTTGTGTTTCCTTTGTCCAAATACAAGACCCTTTCTTGGTCAAATCTATTAAGGGTGCAACTAGTTGAGAAAACCCCTAACAAATCTTTTGTAATAATTTCACAACTTGAAGAATCCCTTAAAATGGGTTAGAGTCTTAGATGGTGGCCAATCTAAAATAGCTCAATTATTCTCTTGATCCACTTTGACTCCTTCAACATTGATCACATGTGCCAAATATAATTTTTTTTTATCTCAAACTTGTATTTGGTTGCCTTGGTAAAAATTTACTATGCCTACATAATCCCTAAGACCTCATCAATATGTTTGAGGTGACCCTCCCATTTTTTATGTATATAAGAATTCCATTGAAGAAGACAAGTACAAACTTTTTTAGTTGCTTATTAAATATGTGATTCATGCATGAATAAAATGTAGCAAGTGTATTGGTCAATCTGAAATGCATGACCAATAATTCATAGTATCCATAATAAAATTTGAATGCAGTCTTATGTATATCCTCTCTATGACTAATTTGATGGCACATTAATCAAAGGTCAAACATCAAAAAATAGACCCCCTCATGTAATTCATCAATTATCTTGTTGATTATAGGGATATCATACTTATTCTTAATTATCTTTTTGTTGAGAGCCCTATTGTCAATGCATATCCTCATGGTCCTATCATTCTTCTTAACCAAAACAAATAAAGAAGACAAATGACTATAACTAGGTCTAATGTGTCTCATGTCAAGTAGTTTTTTTATTTATTTTTCTATTTCCTCCTTATGCATTTTTGGGTAGCAATAAGGAGTCATTATGATAGGCTTGAACCCTTCCTCTAACTCAATAACATGCTCAAATCCCCTATCTTGTTGCCCACCTAGAAGAATGTTGACAATAGTAGATTATGTTTATCCAAAAAAGACTGAATACCAACATGATACACTTTCTTATCCTCTGAAGAAGCTTTAGTAAAAATAAAACATTGGACTACTCATGTAACCTCACCATGCCAAGAAAGAGCCTCCATATTCTTTGTAATGACTATACTAGGTGCTCCATTTGACATGCCTCTAAGAACTACATTTTTTCCATCTACCTTGAATTTTAGCTTCATGGTCTAAAATTTTTTAGAGTAATTTCTAAGGGAGTGTAACCATTGTACCTCCAAAATTACATTTATTTCTCCAATTCCTAATTCATAGAAATCAATAGTCACCTTATGGTTGCCTAGCATGATGCTCAAGTATGATATATTTGTAGTGCATGACATAATGGACTCATCTGCAACTATCACACTAAATCCATCAAAATAATCCACCTCAATTTCTCTCTTTTTTACTAAGCCTTTGTCGATGATGTTGTGAGTTATCCCACTATCAATCAAAACTATCACTATAATTTTCCCCTACATTACTCCTCTAACTTGGAATGGATTATAGAGAGGAAAAAGTCCCTCCTAAAACCCCTCCAACATGATGGTCTTTTGGTTTAGCTTCTTTTGATTCTTCATGTTCACTCCCTAAACTAGCTTCATCTTTTCCTCTTCATTATCAGAGATGACTTCGATGTAGTGAATCTTTCCTCTTTCAAGGCACATGCGACATTATTCCCATGGTTCTTTTCATGAAAGAAACTTATTTCTTCACAACTTATTTATTTTTAGGAGTAGAAAGTTCTATATCTCTCGTTCTTTTAATTACATTGTGTAAACAAGGTGGATAAAATTCCTTCACCCAACCTTTAAGTGGTTTAGGAAATCCCTCAATGAAAATAATAGAAATTCCCCTTTCAGACACATTAGAAATCGTAACTAAAAGTCTCTAAAACTGATCCATAGTGTTTCAGTTGTGCAAGCTCTCTAAAATGAGACTTTGGATATTTCTTATCAAACCTATTAATGAGCCTCTTACTAAAATATGTATATGAGTCTATAAGGTTGTGCCCTTGTGTCACCATCCCATGATACCACCATGCATGGGCATCCCCTTCCAAATGAAGTGTGACATATTTTATGGCATCAATTTCAAACATGGGATTTAATCAAAAGTATGTATCAAGTTTTTGGATCCATGTGTGTGTTATGCATTTACTAGAGCCATTAAAAGTAGGTATGAATAACTTGCCCAACCTTCTCTATAAATCTTGAATAGTTGTACCTCTTTTCCTCATGGGTTGTCCCTCAATTTAAGTTAGTAAAAACTAGTCAAAGATATAAAAACATGGTACTCATCTTCTAATGACTAACACTCATGCAAGTAGTCCAGATAACTCTCTCCATTTTATTTTCCCTCATTACCTTCTAGAAAATATTATTTGCTTAGGAATGTAGACATCAAGGGTCTAGCTACTAATCTAATACTGATCCTTGTATTATTTTTTGATATGTTATTTTGAAGTTGCTAAATTCCCCATTATTATTGTTTTTATTAGCCATCAACATATTCATGTTTTGCAGCATATATTTCAAAATATTTTCCAAAT
>VDFB02385354.1:28481-97984 GCA_007258455.2 Sequoia sempervirens | reverse complement strand
ATCCTAATGGACTTGGAAACTTGGATAAATATTTCCTCTTTTTATTGTTATGCCTTATCCTTATCCTTATCGTATTTAATAACTATATAAGGCTATATAATTTTTACTCTTTTATTCCTTTTGAAAGTAATGGAACGAGATTTGTGAGATTTTCAATTCCTAAAAACTTAGCTATGTAGGTAATTTAATTTCCAATAAGTTAATTTAATCTATTTTCTAAGCACTAAATTTTGGGTATAGATTTTATCATAATTTCTAACATGGTATTAGATACTAAGTGTTAGGATGGATTTTTAAGTTTCTATATTTAGGATATTTTAAAGGCTTAACAAATTTACATGCAATTTTTTTGAAAACCTAGTATGCTCTTCTCTTGTATCTTTGAATGATCTTATAAAATTAGAAATATTTGAAGAAAGTTTAAAACCTCTATAAATGCATGTGCCATTTGTTCTCTATCTGGGTGATGATATTTAAAATAAATAAGGTTTAAAGAAATTTTTATAACCTCTATATGTATGCGCCATTTTTCTCTATTTGGGTGATTACTAAGTTTTTGGTATGCTTGACACCATTTTGGCTATTCCATAACATCTAGAAGGCTTGAAAATGTTAAATATAACTTTTGTTTAATTGAAATCAAAGATCATTTGATGTAGTAGAAAAAAGGGGATTTGAAGATTGAATGGAAGGTCACTCTTAGTAAATGTGAGTTGATGGGTGGATGTGATGTGCCCAACCATAGCTTGGAATTTCTCAATATTGATATCCGTGGGTATGATCAATGATGAAAGAGACTTAGATCTAGGATGTTCTTATGGGCTAGAGAGATTTTTAACAACTCCAAGATGGAGATTTGAGCAGGGGTTTTCTTAAGTTGATCTAAGAGATTGTGATCTATGGGATTTGATCTTGATGGGGTTCTAGGTTGTGAAGGGGATCCTTGAATGGTTAATTTCCCTCTCTATGTGGTGACTCCACTCTTAGCACTAGGTCCTTTGATCATGATTACATATATTTGATGGTCACATGCTCCTACAACATTTTCATAGGTGTAATTGAATTGGTTATAGACTTTTCCCTTTCCGACATCATTACCTTTGTTGTGATTGGGCATCGATGTCTTGTATATCCCAAGGCTACTACTTCTAGGTTGTTGATTGATACTCACCTCACCTTGATTGATAAGGTCTTGGATAATGTTATTTAGTCTCATACAATTCGATGTATTATTTCCTTTAGTTTGATGAAACTCACAATGATCTTTGTATTTATACTACAAAGGTTTGACTTGAGGTTCATCAGTGTTTGAAATCTGGGAGCATGATTAGGTTTGATTAAATCGGCTTTCATAAGACCATTTCAATAGACCCCCCGTGGGTGTATACTTGCATCGTAGGGGGTAATTGTTTTATTTAGGTGGTGGTCCTCTTTGAGGATTGGTATTGTTAATAGTTTGTTGTGTATTTTCTTTTGGTGGAGCGTTTATCAAAAATTTCACATCAACTACACCATCATTAGTAACATTCTTATTCTTATCCCATATATGGGGTTTGTCACTACAACTAGATGATGAACGATTATCTTCGTAAATATGTATTGCTCCTTTTGTGATGAGGGCCCTCTCAATGTTTAGGCCTTTGGATATGAGTTCTAATGTTGACACACATCATATTCTTAGTTGGAAGGCTAGATCAGTATCTACGTTTCTTGCAATGATTTCTACTTGTTTCCTCTCATGAATGGGTCATTTAAACTTGATTTCCTTATGTCTCCATCATTGTAAAAAGGATGCAAATGCTTCTACCTCATTCTTTTTAAGGGTATAAATTTCCTCCAAAGTTACATATGCGTCAATATTGTAGGAGAAATGAGTTACAAATTGATCGATTATCTCTTGAAATATTTTGATTCCCAGAGGTAGGTGTGAAAACCACTCTATAGCTTGCCCTCCCAAACTTCTCGGGAATAGATGCATAAGGTATGGATCATTGTATGATACTTCCATACACACAACATAGAAATCTCTAATATTATCCTCTAGATTACCACATCCCTTGTTTTGTGAAATTTGGGTATCTCAAAATTTGGGGGAAATGGTATCATTGTGATACTTCGATCAAATGGATAACGACATAGATCTTGGACTGCATAGGATTTTTTTATTTTTTCCTATTTGAATGTCTTGGATTTTTTGCATTAATATTTATATTTGGGACGATATAAGGATTGTTCAATGGTGGAGCATATGTAGTGTATTATGGGATGGTGGATGAGTTATAAGTTGGATTTTGATATGATGGTGTGTTGGGGTTATATGTGTTATATGGAATGAATTGGGGGTTGTCTTGATATTGTGTATTTAGAGGTGATGAAGGTGGTGGTGTGTTGTATGCTCCATATTGAGTTTGAGATGTGACATTTAGTTGAGAACTTGTGTATTGCTGTTGTTGCGGGTTGTATTGTAAATTTTTTTGGTGTTGTTGTTGAACAAGCAATTATTGTTGAGCATATTGTTGTTGTTGGGCTTGTAATGCTTGTTGTTGTGCAATATCTTGTTGTTGTGCTTGTAACATTTGTTGTTGTGCAATAGCTTTTTGTTGAGCAAGAGCTTGTTGTTGAGCAAGATCTTGTTGTCTTTGAGGAGATTGGGATGAGGTGTTGTGGAGGTTGAATGATAATTTGATATGGTGTGATGTATTTATTTTGTGGGATGGTGTTGTGAGTGGGTTGTTGGTGTTGCGTATGTGCAGGATCATGATGGGCCAAAAAAGTGGCGATATGATGGGTATGTGGCTGACGACATTTTTTTACCCAAAATTGATGAAATGAAAAGGGTTTTTAAAGGAGATTCTCAACTTTCCACCAATATAAATTATGCTGTACTTTGAATTTAATAAATAATTATTATTCATTTTCTATTTGAATTATGACTAAAGTCTTGATTGATAGGCTGATTGAAAAACATCTATAGCTTTCAAATGGTATCACATTTTTTGAATCAAAAACATGCGTCACATTATATGCTTCACATAATATAGGATTGAAAAAAAAAAAATTCATGAAGTTTTGACTGAAGTTAAGGTGGTCAGACATACAAGTTTTTATATTTTTAAAAAGTTGTAAAAAAAAAATCATAATTAATTATTTACTTAGAAAAAAATTATAAAAAAAATATGCATCACATCGGGACATGATTCCTCTAGTTATATCTAAAATCTTATAAAAAAATATTATCATTTTATTGTGGTTAGGGTGGTCAGACAAACACCTACTTCTTATTTTTTCCCTAAAATTTAAGTAGTATTGCATTGAAATTTCAAATTTTCACCAAATGGATTTAAAAAAAAAAAAACCTAGTAGTTTAGAAACTACATTCAATTTGCTACGATTATATTCTTCCCACATATTTTGAAATAATATAGATAACTTATTCAAATTTTATGCCCAAGGTTCCTAACTTTGATTTAAATTCTTTTTCGCCACTTATGGTCTATTTTTTTCAATGATGATCCTGCACATACCTCTATTGTTGTGGTGGAAGGGTGCCTTGATGTTGTCCTTGATAAGCTTGATATTGCTAATATTATGGGATTTGGTTTTGTGACATTTGATGTTGCAAATTCTTATTTGATAGGTTTTTATTTTGATGTAGTGAAGCTTGACTTTGATATTGGGGTACTTGATCTTGTTGAGATATTAGATTTTACAAAATTTGACATTGTGGAGGAACATGACGTTGTTGAGAACCTTGATATTTTTGGGGATTCACTTAACTTTGAGACCCTTGATTTTGTTGAGGATTCACTTGATTTTGTGACCCTTGATATTGTTGTGACACTTGTTGAGGATCTTGATTTTGTTGAGGATTTACTTGATGCTAGGAATTCCCTTGATGTTGAGGATTCACTTGATGTTGGGACATTTGATTTTGAAACCATTGATATTGTTGTGACACTTGAACTTGATGATGTTGAACACTAGGAAGATTGGTGTGAATGTTTTTAGCATTAGATGTAAATGGAACATTGGTGTTTTGAGCATGAAATTTGGGTGGAATGTTGGTGTTTTGAGGGATGCTAGTGTTTTGAATGCTCACATTTGTGTAATTTCCTAGATTTTGACCCAATTGATTTCCATGTTGATTGCTAAGGTTTGTTGAATCCGTCCTAGTGAACATTATCTAACTTGGTAAATTTGATAAGGATGATTTTGGCATTGGTTGTATAATTTTATGGACCAAAGGTTCACTTTGAGGAGGATGATTCATGGATGCAACATTTGTAGATGGTTTTTCCCTTAGTGTGTTCACATCAAAATTTTGGGGAATTTTTGCACCTCCTTGTGTAAGTTTGAACATGTATTGACTTGGATGTAGCTTCAACATTGTGTTAATGACATGAGCAAGTCATGGATCTTGTTCCATCTCTAATAATTCTTTAGCGGTAATTTCTTGAGGATTATTTGGTAATATCTTCTATGTGAGCCGTTGTTTCTTGATATGGTTGAGGGCATGCTTGGTTGTTCTTTGGAATTGTAAAACCTCTAGGGTTAAAATTAAGCATCCCAAAGATTGGTTTACTAGCACTAGCACTTATTGTTGTAGGCATGTTTGGAACACTAGGATTTGTTTCCATTTTCCTTTTTCTCTTGTGTTGTGACCTTGTTGTGACCATAAAATTTGTGTCAACCCTAGGAGATGTTTGATGTGAATAATTTTGTTGAAATTCCTTGGTTGCTTTAAATTTTTCTAACAAATACCTTTTAATAGGTTTAGGACCAATGATGGATGATTTTGTGAATGGGTGTAAGATATGAAACTCTCAATTTTGACAAGATTCTAGACTCAATTAGATGTGTTTGATGTTGATGATGATGAACTTGCAAACATTGGGAGTAGACTTGTGACTCTAAGGTGAGTTTGTCCAAAAGATGTTTACCAATTCAACTAAATGCTTAGAAATAGATTGTTTCTAAACATGAAGCTAAACTAGTTGATATGGTGAAAAACTTAAGTCTAAGAGATTTGTGTCAAAATTTCAAGTTGCCATGTTTGATGGTTGGATGTTGATCCTAATTGTGCACCTAAAAAGGTGTTTTTGACAAGATCAAGATGGTAAAGAACATGAAATTTTGTTTGTTGTTTTGAGTGCTATTAGTGAGCCAAGATTGCTTTTATATTAATTTGAAACCATTGAGTGTTTGTGAACCAAAAGACAAAATCAGATAATGTTTTGAAGGTTGTTGTTTTCCAATTTCCGCAAAGGCATTGCTATTGCAAAGGTGCCATTGTTTGAAAAAAGCATTAGACTATCCAAACAGAGGCATCACTATACAAATTTTTGTTATCCTTGACAAACGTGTCATGATGTGCAAAAAAAAGCTTTGTTTTAATAAAAATAGAAGCGTCAATTTGTGCAAAGACATCACACTGTTCAGGAAAATACATCAATCTATTCAAGGGATCTTCAAAATGTGAGTTGACCTAATCTTTTCATGTTTTGACATTTGAAAAACATAGTATACGACATGTAAACTAACTCAATTGGTGTTTGGATGTTTTTCACGTGTTCTTTCATAAGAACACACTAATTGGTGTCACAAGGTCTGAACATGAAAAAAATGCCATGAAGTACAACCTATTTAGTAGTTAGATTGGGTTTATCTTCTAAAAGTGGGCCCAATAATAAATTACTACACATAGATTGGGAAACTAGAGTATGCCCATGTGCATGAAAAACCTCTTACCTTGGAAGGAAAAGTTCCTTGCAAGGAATTTCGTCACCTCAACTATGATTAGTACATAGCAAGTAACTTCACAGGACGATGCTATCTCATTGCACCACTAAAAGAAGACATTCGATAGTCTCATGCCTCTAAAAATAATGGTTCACAGTGGGTATATCAATGAACACCACCAACTACATAGACATCTTGTTGAGGAACCAAAAAATCGTAGTCCCCTAGCGAAAGTCTAGTATGGTGCATGCATAGATTGAACTACAAATTTCAATCTCATACAATTTATATAGCATGCCCAAAAACACCGCTTGAGGTTGATCCCTTGGGTTCTTCGTAAGGATGTGTCCCAAGGCAGGCCTCCTACTTTAAAAAGGGGAAGGATTGATGTTACTATTTCTCTTCACCCAAGATTGCACAAGGCGAAAGGGGAGAGGATATGTAAGAACTTCCTTTGGCTAACAATGAACATGAAATGTAAGTTAAATACCTTTCTCTTCACCCAATATCACATTAGGTGCAAGGGGAGAGGTTACACATCTAGAAATCACCAAGCATGGTAGGAAAAGAAGATAATCGTTCATTTTAGGTGCACCAAAGTAAATGTTTGATTCATTTTAAACTAAAAAGAAATGATAAAGATCATTGTTCTTTTTAAACCCAAAGTAAAAGTGAGTTCATTTTAAGCCTAAAAGGAAATAATGAAGATTGTTCATTTTAAGCCCAAAGTACAAGTGAGTTCATTTTAAGCCCAAAAGGAAATGATGAAGATTTTAGGGTTTATTTTAATGCACCAAAGATAAATGTGAGTCTATCTAGTGCATAAGATTGAAATAATCCTAAGATTATTCCTTTAAATAGGTGTTAATAAACACTTTTCAACTTGATCCATACTTCATGATTTTTCAAGTTCCCTACAAATGTTAGCCTCATAAACCAAAAAATAGAAAACAACAAACACAATTAGGGTTAGATAGAAAAGTAAGTTGAAATTAGGTGAAACCCTAAAACTTAAGTTGCCTGATATACCTAAAAAGGCATCACTCTGTCATGCAAAGGTGTCGCTCTATCATGCAAAAGTGTGTTTTTTCATGTGAAGTTGTTAGTTTGGTAAACTTGTAGAGGCATAATATTTTGGCAGATACGTTGATGTATGTAGGGGCGTCAACCTATCACCTGCAAACATAAAATAAAGTATATTAGACAAAAGTGTCACTATTTGCAAACAAAGGCGTCACTATTTTTAAGTGCGTTAGTCTACTCAATTGCATATGCATTGCTCTACTTCTGGTACCTGTAATTTCTGAAAAATTCAAATAAAAAAAAGTTAGCTAGGGATGTGAGTCCTACTAGACGTCCCAAAATGTTACATGGTTAGGTAATATGATCAAATACAATTGAAATTAACTAATAAAACAAGTAATTGACCATCCTAAACCATATTCAATGAGATTCTTCACAATTACTAAACAAGATTCAATGAAAGCATGAAATATCAAGGGAATACAATTGAAAACCTAATTAGCAAATGCAAACCTCAATCCCATTGGGGGATTAGTGTTGGAATTGATGTAGAGTACCTAGCTTCAAGCCTAATCCATGGTTGATGATGCAAAATCTTCAAAGGTTGATGAGAATGGTGATTCACAAATGTAATTTGCTTAAGGATGAGTATGAAAATGAGTAGAGTTTGGTTACTTGAATGATCGTGAATGAGAATTCATGTAAAATGAAGACTATTTATAGATTTTTGGAATGAATCAATGGTTGAGTTTGAATTAGCTAATCAAAGGATGAAATTGAAGAAGAGAAGATGACATAGATCAAAGATCAAATCAAGGGTTGATAGTGCATAATGACTTGGATCAAGAATTTTAATCAAAGGTCCAAATTTCTTGAGACAATAAATCCCTTAATTTTAGGAGCATGTGAGATATTTCCATGTGGAGGGAAATATTTGCATTTGAAAAGGAGGAATATTCCATGAGAATATTCTTTGAATGATTGGAGGAAATTAACCAATTAAAATTTTTAAGGAATTATTTAATTGTGCAAGTGGAGGAAATTAGAAAATTTAATTAAACAATTAAGAATTATTTAATCAAAGAGGATTTATGAAATTTAATTAAATATTTTACATTGTTTAAAATCAAAGAGAATTTATGACATTTAGTTAAAAAAATTACATTATTTAATCAAAAGAGAATAAAATTAGTGTGAGGAATGATGAGTTAATCACATAAAATTAATTATGCAATTAATAGGAGAAAATAGTGAATTTAATTAAACAATTAAGATTATTTAATTAAATAGATGAATTCAGATGAATCGAGAGAGAAATGGTGTTAATATGCAAAATCTCAGTGTGTGATACAATTAGGACATTTTCAGGTGTTTACAGAAAATAAGTGGCAATGGTTGAGGTTTTCTTTTCTACATACTTCATACATTGTGTGTCACTTGATCATTAGCTTCTACATTTTAATTTTTTCTATGCATGAAACTAGGGAAGATTTTTATTGGAAAATAGATTGTTTTCTTGTGTCATAAGAAAAAAATGTTCAGGTTGTTGAATTCTTGGAAGATGTCACATATTTGAGATTTAATGAACCACTATAAGTGAAACATAAACTCTAAGATCTCTAGTCCCTAGTATGCTGATTCTTATGATTGGTCAGACAAATTGAAGAGAATAATACATTTTAGAATGATATTGCACTTAACATTTTTTTAAATACATCCAACCTACAAACATGATTTTGTTGGTTCACTAGATGTTAGTTTATAGTATGAGATTATAGGTAATTTTTATATTCCTATACATTTTTTATTTTATGAACAATTATTAGTATGAAATCAATAACAAGGTATTTTGGAAGTTTATCGGGCTCATTTTCTTCAGCTGTAGGTCAAGTAAATTGTCTAGGCACATCTATCTTTCCGGTCTTTTCAAGTTGTCATGGATAGATCAATGTAAACTTAATTTCAAAACAAAAATACCAAAGCTTGGTTTCCAATCCAGACCAGGGCCTATGCAATTGCAATTTTTTCAATCTCCTTTAATACATTTTACTATTTTATCAAAAAATGGTTTAATGAGGGGTCCTTGTAACTTTCCTTCATTTTAAATGTCTAAACCTTTCTTGATTACATGCCTCCTCCAACACAACCACAAAGTGAGCATAGGAGAAGATCCAAACATGATTTAAGTACATGATGTCTTTCTCTAGAATGAAAACAAATAATGAATAATTTCATAAATGTGCTACAACCTACTTTGTCCTCATCATGTTGTCATGGGGGTTTGGTCTCATCTAAGCTGGAAGACATTAGTGGTTAGGTTACACAATATTTCTACAACTAACATGGTTGGACCATAATATTTTAGACTTATATACCATGGCTTGGTTTCAACCTTAATGGGTTATCAATTCCTTTTCCATACTTACCAAGTCCTTAGCCATATTCACCAATTTTGGGACTATTATTTCCTCTTGTAGGATTCCATGAGGACTGGTGTCTACCTTGGATGTGACCTAAGAAAAGAATCTTTACCATTACATTATATCCTAACTTCTGTATCAAGTTGGAACCAATTCTTAAGGTGTATGGTTCAAAATTAGTAAATGATGATTCAATTTGTGAAGAACAAAATTTTGAGGGACTTAACACACTTTCCTCCATTATTTGGGTAACTTATATTGAGTTACGATTCCTTTTGACAATAGAGTAATATTTTCTCCCCACTTCTTCACAATCTTCTTGGAGTTTGGTCAACTCTTCCTCTTTTATAATCAACGCTTATTTCAATCTTTCCATGATTTGAAGAAACCTGCTTATAGCTAACCCAATATTTTTGAGATAGTATTGCACATGCATGTGAAGTAGACTTCATGCATATCAATCCCTCTCTTGACACCAATGAGGAACTCCTTTTGTCTACCAAGTTTATTTTGCAACTCTCTATTCTTGCATTCCTAACCTTGACCTCTTTTTGCATTATTTGGTTCTTTTCTTAAACTAGTTGAATCTTCAAATCACTCTTTCTATTTTCCTTCGTATCACCCCTAACCATACCTATTTCAACTTAACACTACACAAGACCCGAAGAAGAACTTTGATACCAATATGACTCATAATTTCCCAACCTATAGTTGAGACAAGTTTTCAACACACTTAAATAAATTATATTATTTGATTTAGTGAAAATAAATATTAAAATTCAATATAGAAATGTTAAAACTAGCACTTAGATACATGTTGCCATCTACATCCTTGTAGCTGACTAATATATGACAATGACTAAAATAGATGACTAGAGTACCAAAAACCATTACCATATACTTTCCTATGTCGATATGCATGCTTTTGTAAAATAAAAAATGTAACTATAGCTACTATGTTGAATTCTATAAATAGTACAAAAATTAGGAAAATTGTGGAGATTTTCTAGCAATATGGATATTGTGGAAGTGAAAAATAGATTAAGATATAATCCACAATAGAAAAATAATTCATGTATGTGAAGGAAATAATGAAATCATGAAGTTCGTAGATCAAATCGTGAAGTTCATGAATGAAAGCATAAAATATTTTCCTTTGAACCCAAATTAGAATCAAATAGAAACTCTCAAAAATAATTTAAAATTTGCCACTAGAAATCCCATTAAGCATCAAAAATTTCTCCCTAAAAAGCCAACCCTGTATTTCAAAGACTTGCTCCATCACATAAAGCTTTGCCATAAATCTCAATGAAAAAATTTAAATTTGTTAAAATGATTGAAACCCACATCTAAGATATGCTTGTTTTACAAACCTATAATGCCAATGGTACAAAAAAAAGATATGTATACAACTAATTTATTCATGCTCTTCGATGTAGATGACTCCAAAAATAACATTTTTTTAGATTGTAGGAATCAGGTAGCCCCCTATAAACTGTAGTGTACTTGGTAAACTTTTTTCACGTGATTGGTGACATTGGTGTGACACACCCTTTGATACTATGGGGACAAGGGGGAGATTAGACCTCATGACCTCTTTCCTACAACATGATGCTTTAGCCAATCGAGCTAGGCCCCCTACCCAAAAAGCAACATTTTTGATGCAAAATGTTGTATCACATTATATCATCATACCTCAGAATACCTTGCACTCACCGTCTCCACCATAAACATGAATCAATGATATCAAACACCCATAATAAAAATGGGTAAAAGTACAAGGCTATGCCACACTTTTATAAAAGAAACAATCAACATTGAGATCCAATTTTTAAACTTGAATCACTAAAAGAATGCATATATGTTTTGAATTTGAAAATAAGGTAAACTAATAAAATATGTATTTTTTAATATATTTTATGTGTATTTTAAAAAAATTATTTAATTTTTTTTTATTTATAAATCAACATTATAATTTAGTTGTTGATAAAATGCTAAAAAATGAAGTTACATGACACATCAATCTTTATATAGTAATTTTTTTTTGTGTATTTATAACTTGAAGCTTTAGTGCATGGATATATTTTCTTCAACTTTTAATAAATATATATTTTTAGATAAATATAAAAAATGTGTGCATATTAAAACACAGTTGTTTCCATTCGACGTCAACTTTCATATTAAATATTTATCTACAATAGAAAAAAATGTCATCTTGATATAGATTATTTTATTTATTTATTTTTAGACTATAAGAATTGCCCTATAAACTGCAGTGCGCATGGCTTTTTTCACGTGACCAGTGGTGCTGGCGTTACACACCCTCTGGTACCATGGGGATGGTGGGGAGACTAGACCTCATGACCTCTTGTCTGCAACATGATGCTTTAGCCAATTGAGCTAGGCCCACCACCCCAATATAGATTATTATATTTAGTGCATCATATTTTTTAATTTTTTTTAATAAATTTTAGTATTTTTCTTGGCATGACACTCAACCTAATATTTTGTATTGATAAATTACTTTTAATAATAAAATATAAATAATAACTAAACTATTAAAATATATATTTTAAAAATCTACTCTTATGGATCTACAAAAGGGTGTTTTTATATTTAAAAAAATATTTACATGAATAAGAGTTATTGAAATATCAAGTTTTCCATTTTTTTTGGTTGGCCTCAAATGTTGCTACATATGTATTTAGCCAACAATTTTATTTTAGTGGGAAAAATTGTGAAAATATCTAAACTAGCTAGAATTAATCTTACTAAATCATATGTTTGACCAAAATTGTTTTTTAGTTAGAAATACTTAAATTCATTTATGTTGATATGTTGGCCGAAAGTGTGACATAAATTTATACTTTTATCCAAATGATTTCACCTACAACACAGTCTTAGAACAAACAATGAATTCACCAACAACATCCACAATCCAATTTCACTATATCAATGAAAATGGAAAACACCAAGTATTAAATAGATAATACTATGAAAAATTAAACCACAATAATGGAAGAGTGTGTAACCCAAGACAAATAACCCAAGTCAAGCTCATGTTAAACAAATGTGAGATCAATTGTCCTCAAAACCCAACAATTCTTGCCAATAGTTCACATAGTAAGGAGAGTTCACAAGCACTGACATAAATAAAGAAGTTCACATGCGCAAAGCATCTTCACAATAGTTACAACATATATCAATAGTGTTAGGAAAATGTGTGTTGTACATAACGTATTTAATGTAATTATTCTTGGGGCCACTTTATGTTGTATGCAATAGACATAAGTTAAAGTTGTAAAAATGTAATTATTTAATATTGGGGAAAATAAATAAATAAAGTACCCAATATTAAATATGGGGACATGGTTTTGTAATCTCATGGTTTTAGTCACATGGTTTTGTGTAATACCACTTGGTGGTTTTTTGGCAGCTCGTTTCTATAAAAACAACCACATAGGTAGTTGTTTAGCATGGGAAGTTTGCATGTTAGCTCTGGTTAGCATTTGTGAGGGTTTGAAGCATAGCATGGGATGTGTGGTTGTATGCTTGTTCACATGGATTGCTTGGAGAGGGCTTGCTGCTTCAATGGTGTTCATGGAGACTCTGAAGATGTATTGTAATCTTTATTGTTGAATAATACATGAGAGATGGATGCTTTTGGAGGTTGAGTTTTTTCCCTCTTGAGGGTTTTCCTAGGGTATATCTTATGTCATATTTTCATGGGTATGTTGTCTATTCTCTTGCATGTGGATTCCGAATACTTAGTTGCATAGATTTCTATTTAGGTTATGTAGAAATTGTCTTTAAATGGCTGCAAGTTTCCAACAAATAGACCCTTGAAATATGCACTATGCAACTAACCGACCAATAGATCATTACTCCAAGTCATTCAATGCAGTGAGATGTACTAGATTTGATAGGTTGAAAACCCAACACCACAACACCGCAATAATCGATCAAATTTATGCCAAATGATCACATTAACAAAAATGCAAGTGAACCCAAAAATTGAGTTCAACAAGTTCACATAGACAAGCCATTTTCATAACCACATACACATTGAATTTCCGCAGCAATCGTTCGAAAGCCTAATTTTATACCTACATGTCTTATTTATTACACATTTTCATGTTTATTACACATTCTTACTACTACTACTATTACCATGATAATACTATAAAGACAAATACTTGTCACTACATGACACTTATTTTTTACACAATTATAACTAAAAACACTCATTTATAATATTATAAATACATAAAATAATTATTAATTCACATTCCTTGATCTGCATAATTTATTGTACTACATACTTTACTGATTGATGTTATAAAGAAAGTTACTCTCCCACTTTAATCTTTATGCTAGTACAAATCATGTCATAATGGGAGTAAAAAACTGACCACTTTCTTTATTGGATTGTGTAGAACAATACAATTTGTACGCACCATTCTTTCTTTTCTGATTGGGTAGGACAATACATTTTGTGCACAGCAATACAATTTGTACACACTATTCTTCCTTTTTTTGAGGAGGGGGAGCGGGGAAGGCGGCGGCGGCGAGGTATATAGGACAATAGGGATGTACACGCCATTCCCTCATTTTATTCATATGTCAGAGTATCTTTTAGTTAAAAAATTCTATGAATAATATAAAATACACCCCATCATTTTTGACTGGAATCTTTCATGTGCCAAAATCCCACGTGGATAATTCTAATTGCATCACTACGAAGTGGATTGTGGGGCTACTGTATTGTCCAACAGAAATCTAAATTCTAGCATTTTCTTCTTAGCCGACAAATTTAACTTCAAACATCTTTCTCAGGAAATGTCGCTTCTGAAACGAAAAGGACGAGCGTCTTCGTTTAAATTGTTTCATTTATTAATTGTACATACAGACATTGCGATACTGCACTACCTTTTCTTGCTACAGCATTTTTTTTCTCTAAAGACGAGGGTTTTGAGAGGTCATTGGTTCGAATCCCGCAAGGATGTGGCGAAGGGTTGTACAGAATTTTTCTTCTTCTTATGCAGTTTCAAGCAAACCATCGTATCAAATTGAACGGATTTTTTCTAGACCCGCATCTTCAGAAGCCTCGTCGGTATGTGCATGTGAAGCCTTGTTGATTATTTTTGCTGCACTTTTGAAATGTGTATGTTGGTGACGTTAATTCTCGTTCAGGTAGGAGGTCGTTCTACTTACACGATCGTTGATCATACTTACGATGCGGTGGTTGTCGGGGCAGGAGGCGCTGGTTTGAGAGCTGCTATAGGACTTTCCGAGCATGGATTTAATACGGCCTGTATTACCAAACTTTTTCCCACTCGATCGCACACCGTTGCCGCGCAGGTTCACTACTTTTTAAAATTCTGTCTTCTCCACATTAAATATTAATTCTACACTCTTTTTCTTACGCAGTGAGAATCATTTAATTGTTTAACATTTCATTGTAATTGTTTAATAAGATAATTTTAAAAATTGAATCGAATTCTTGAACAAATGAAGGCCGAGGAAAGTTGTCGCAGAGGAAATTAATATCATGTTCATATTCGTGGCCTGGTAGTGTAGATTGTCTTAAAGATTTTGAACTGAAAGCGTTCGAATATTAAGGTTTATATTGTAATAAAGTCATTGTAGTTTTTTTAAGGCAATTTGGAATAGTTTTGAGAAGTTAATTTATTGTCCGACTCTATATGAATTTAATAGTAATATTATTATTTTCACGCCGAAGGCGTTCCCTCTATGAACAATGCCCAGCAATCTTCGAGACCGACAGTTTGCAGACGATTAAACGAATCTCAGCCGTTCATCATTTTTCGCCAGTTTTCCGCCGTTTTTTTTCGCTGCTTTCCCCCGCCGCTATTGGTTTCCGCTCCTCCAAACTCTTCCTTGCTGGTATTGACTTTCACTTCTCCAATTTGGGGAGCTGGAGCCTGAAAATAAGGTTTCAACGAGGGTTTTGGAGTATGATTATTAAAATGAAAATTACCGCCCAGATTCTAATAATGAGCACATTTAGGTTTTAACATTACGGCATCCTTTACCCTACGTAGTTAGAGTATATATTAGCATAATTAATATATAATATATATTTTATATAGTAAAAAATAAATTATAGATAATATAATTATATATTTTTAATAAAACTATTATATATATATATAAATTGATAATAATTAATAATTACTAATTACTATAATATATAGTAAAAAAATTAACATATAAATATAATACAAAATACAATTAATATATAATATATATTTTATATAATACAAATTGAAGTATATTTAATATAATTTTATCTATTATTATATATAATATATATATTATATAAATTATATTATTATTATTATATATCCCTTTGTTTTTTTTTTTATCTTATCTCTCTATCTCAACCTCTCTCTCTTTTTCTCTTCTCATATATCTCTCTCTTTCTCTTTCCATATATCTCTCTCTCCCTACTTCTCTCTCTCTCCTCTCTCTATCTCCTTATATATCTATCTCTCTATCACTTTATCCCCCCTCCCTCTTCCTCTATATCTCTCTCTCTCTCCCTCTCTATCTCTTTGAGCTATCTCTCCTCTCTCCCCGATCTCTCTCTCCCTTTCTCCCCCCCTCTCTCCCTCTTCTACCTATCTCTCTCCCTCTCCCCTCTTCTCTCTCTTCCTCCTCAACCTATCTCTCCCTCTCTCCCCCTCTTCTCTATCTCTCCCTTCTCTACCTATGTCTCCCTTTCTCTCCCTCCCTCTCTCTATCTCTGCCCATCTCTTCCTCCCTTGCTCCCTCCCGCCCTCCCTATCCCCTAGATCTATCTCTCTATCTCTACCTATTTCTCCCTTTCTCTTCCCATATATCTCTATCTCTCTCTACTTCTCTCTCCCTCTCTCTATCTCCCCTATTTCTCTCTCCCTCTCTCTCCCTCTTCTTTATCTCTCCCTTCTCTACCTATCTCTCTCCCTTTCTCTCCCTCACTATCCCCCTCTCTATCTCTCTCCCTTTCTCTTCCCATATATCTTTATTTCTCTCTTTCTCTTCCCATAAATCTCTCTCCCTACTTCTCTCTCCCTCTCTCCATCTCTATTTATCTATCTCTAATTCTCTTTGTTTGTCTATCTCTTTGTCTCTCTCCCTCTCCTCCTCTCTCTATATCTCCTTATATCTCTATCTCTCTATCACTCTATCTCACCATCTATATCCCTCTATCTCTCCCTTTCCCTCTCCCTATATCTCTCTATCTATTTGTCTCCCTCTTCCTCTCTCGCTCTATCTCCATCTCTATCTCTATTTTCCTCTCTCCCCCTTTATTGAGCTAGACATGTCTCCTCTCTATATCCATCCATCTCTTTCCCTCTCTCTCCCCGTCCCCGTCCCCGTCCCCGTCCCTCTTCCTAGACCTCTATATCGATCTCTTTGCCTCTCTATCTCTATCTCTCCATATTTCTTTTTCCATCTCCCCCTCTATCTCTATCTCTCTATATCTCCATATCTCTCTATATCAATTCCTATCTCTATCTCCCCCCCCTCTCTATCTCTCTTTATATATTTATCTCTTCCATATATATCTATCCCTCTCTCCTCTCTCTCTTTATCTCCCCCTCTCCTTCTCTCCTCTCCATATCCCTCTCATCTCCATCTCCATCTCCATCTCCATCTCCATCTCTATCTTCCTCTCTATCTTCCTCTCTATCTCTATCTCCTTACCACTCCCTCTCTCATTCTTGCCCCCTCTACCTCTCCTTCTTTCTATCCCTATCTCTCCCTCTCTCTGTCCCTCCCTCCTTATTGCAAACATAACATGAGCCTGTTGGTAATGAAGTTTGATTATATTCTTGATTTAGAGGTTTTATTTCAATCATGTTTGGATCCTTGTAAGTGGATGCATAGTTGATTTGAAGCTAAAACTCTCCATTGAGACCTTTGTTGCATAAATAACATCATTTGCTAAATGACCTACCAATTGACCAAAATTAATAATTAGTAAATGTATGCAAAAAATAGACCAAAATTTATCCTAATTGACCTTCCACACTTCTTCGGTGTACCCATTGCACACTAAGGTGTGATTGCTAGTATTATTGTTGTTGTTATTATGGGTTAAATATCCAACAATATTTGTATGAGTCATTTTCCAACATGGTATAAGAGCACAAGAAAAGAAAGAGAAATAATTGCTACCATTAGTTTTTTAAGAAAAACTTTTCAAACATAATCTTATTGTATGGATGCATTTTCACTTAAACATGACATCTTTTTGCATTACAAACTTTACAAATATGCCTAAAAATCTTGGTTGTGTTGATCGGGCTTTTGGAGATTTAAGTACCACTTCTGGAAAATGACTAACAAGTATTGATTGGAGGCTAGAGGAATTCGAGATTGAAGGATTTTTCATCATATTGAGTCAACTTCTTACTCAAAGATTGTGCTTTATATGAGAAGCATATGTTTTCTTTTCTTTTTTGATGTTGATAGAATTGAAGAATGCATATATTGTGAAGTTTGTTTTTTTGAAGACAAAAAGAGATTTGGTGAACTTGATATACATTGTTGTCTAGATAGTTTGGGAGTATGTGGCTCTAAGAATTTTACGCTTATGAGGGTCATGAGACAACTTGATAGAGCACTATGAATGTAGCTCGACATGGGTTGTTGTCCAATAATTTGGAAGATTTGTGATTTGGGAGTTCTAAAAGTGATAATTTGAGAACTTGAGAATTCAACACGGGAGCTACACCCATCTAAGGGTTATTGATGGAATTTCACCTAGTTTAAAAATTGTTTTTTTTCAAAGAAAAGCTTCTAAAGGATATGTATTTGTTTGTTTCAATTAGCATGTTTTATTGTGTGAAATGTAAACCTTAAATGGAAGTGTTGGAATATTAAGGCTTACATTATAATAGTCTCTTTAGTGACTTGTGATTTGTTGTTAAGATAATTAGTTTCCTCTAAACAATTTGTAGAAATTTTGAGAAATTACAGTAATCAATTGCTTTAAAAGTATTTGCACAATTCATTGCAAAATCCTACATGATCTTAATAATAATAATATTATTGTGTTTATTATTGTTGCTCTTATGGATTAGATTACCAGCAATATTTGTGCTTCCAAATTCTTTTTGAAGTGAAGGAAATAATTTTTATTTTGCATTTTGTTGTAAATTTTAAGTTATTTTAACATTACCGTATTAAGCCACAAATGAAGACAAAACAAAAATATTTATGAGATAATAACATAGGTTCATATTTGTGGTCTAGTAGTTCAGGTTACCTTAGATTTTTCGACAGAAAGTGTGTTCATTGTATCCTGTAAAGATGACGCTTCAGTTTGTTTAAGCTTTTATTAGTGATACCAGGTTATACAACAAATGGCAGAGTAAACATTTGCAGTGAAAACCAAGATGATATTTATAATTGTGCTCTAGTAGTTTAGAGTACTCTAGAAATTTTGAACTAGAGAAACCAGTGTTCTTCATACAAATTGGATGATTCATTTTTTTAAAAATTTTCAAGTGAGTGTGGATTAAGCAACAAATATGGGCAGAAGAATAGTTATTGCGGAGAAAACAAAACTTATGAGATGCCCTAGATTTCTTGAATTCAAAGACTTCAGATCTGGAAGAAAGAAATAAGCGCTCTTCATTTATCTGAATTCTGAGTTTTGACCCATTCAATCATTTTTAAGGCAATTTCAGTCAATTTAAATGAATTCTTCAAAAATGCTGTAAAATGCAAACTCTATTCTTGCATTAATATGTGAAAAAACTTTTAAACATTCTAACTAAAAATCTTGTCTAGGTGGATTATCCTCATCGACTCTTAGAGCGTTTGGATTATATAATTACAACATCAGTAACATCAAAATGCATATACAGGGTGGAATGAACGCAGCTTTGGGAAATATGACTGAAGATGATTGGAGGTGGCATATGTATGACACGGTAAAGGGAAGTGATTGGCTTGGTAATTACTCATTTCTTTTCTTTCTACATTCCGTCTCCTTCTTTATGCTATCTTTGAATATTGGGCAATGCTATTTATTCTGGGAGCTATGAATCCACTGTTAGATTACAATTGAAATTCTTTCTACTTCTACTACTGGCTCCCACTGTGTCTAGTACTTCCTCAATTTTTCCCACAATCTGGGCTTGAGGGTTTACCTGCAGCGTTCAAATGGTTGACTTTAATTGTGTTTTGGGCAGCACGTCATTGCTACACCTTGCTCCCGATTTCTCTTTCTTTATGCTCAGATAAACTATAAAAGTTGAATTTATCATGTCTGTTCATTAAATTATCGCGAAGAGAAGCTTTGCATTACTATCCAACTTTTCATGATTTACAAGATAAATTTCTAGTTAAAACCACGAGACTGAAAGTGAAATATGTTGTGCAGGCGATCAAGATGCTATTCAATATATGTGCAGGGAGGCTCCAAAGGCTGTTATTGAGCTGGAAAATTATGGATTACCATTTTCAAGAACTGAAGATGGAAGAATCTACCAGCGTGCATTTGGAGGCCAAAGTCTCGATTTTGGAAAAGGTCTGTTTGGAGTTCTCTGTGAATGGATTTTCAGTGTATGCCAGTCTAGATAAACTGCATTGTTTTGCTTGGTGTCTTAATGCATCGTTTATGGAAGTTTTTTATGTGTTTCTGTTTAATATTAATCATATGAAATGGCTTCTGATGCAGGTGGACAAGCATATCGCAGTGCTTGTGCTGCTGACCGAACTGGTCATGCTCTACTACACACACTTTATGGGCAGGCAATGAAGCATAACACTCAATTCTTTGTGGAATACTTTGCACTGGATCTTATCATGGATGATGATGGTAAGCCTTTTATTATTGTTACAATTAAAAAATGCACCTATCTCCATGTGCTACATGGACTTGATCCATACAGTAATTCCTCCAGTTTGCCTGGCATTTTTTCTTCAGTAGATTAAAATGATTTGATTTATACAACATTTTTTTTATTCTTGGGTTTTATTTTTATTACAAGAAACATGGTGACTGGAAATGTATCTCATAAACGAGACAACTAGCCTGAGCCATTTGAATCTATCAAGTGGTTTCCCCAAAACATTAAACTAACGTCATGCAAAGAAAGGATACATACCCTATATAGCCTGAAAAATTACAAGATGATACCAGGTACAAGGGATTTGATTGGAGAATTCAGTGTATGTGCCCAAGGGAATAATTGGACATGTGGGACCTTCTTATGTAAACTTTTCTGTGATATCTTAACCTGGAAACTTGTAGGTTTGTATAAAACTAACTTTAGAATAGAGAGGTGTCACAAACATGCTCATCATGCTGGATAGAACAAAGGCCTTTGTGCATAGAAACTACAAGAAAACAAATGTGGTTTCTAACAACTGTGGAGATCTGCACTTATTCATGACCCTTAGCTAATCCACACCATAACATGACAACTTAAGGACTTTGGAAACTCTCTTGTATGGCTAATAAAATTCTTTATCTTTTGCATGCTTAGGGACAAGGTCAAGGTTTAATTATTGTAAATTTGAGAAACAGAGAATAATCTATGTGCAACAATCTATAGCCAACATATAACTCTGTAAAAATTAAATGGTCCTTGCTGCTATTGAGGACATTGCTCTTTTGTAATCCATGAACATGTTCTCTAGAGAAGCTGGGAAGCCTTGAGGAATTCCCCAAAAACTGATCCTCATCCCATTATTTGACATCCATAGAGAGCCTTGAAATTCACAAGTGAGCTCAAAATGATATTGCATAATTGAAGAGAAGCTCTCATATGACGATTTACTCCTTCCTGCTCTAATATGCCATTTTATGTTATCGGCCAAGGACTGTGAACTAGATGTACTATACATTGTTGGTATGCACATTGCAGAAGCACTAAAAATGTATGTCATAACCTTATTTTTAAAGTGAAATTTTATGAGGGGGCCACATAAGCCATATTGTGAAGTGAAATATCTCACTCCAAAGTCAAGCCTCCAGTGCTTGCTGTCTATCATCTATCACATGAATAAAGGATCTCAATGTCTAAAACATTTGATAGATAAGATTTAGGGCAAAGGGAGTGCCTTCTCGTGGGGTAGAGGAAAAAATACTGTCCTTGAAAAATGTACTTTGTATGCTCAATTCCTAATTGCTACTTTGACAATTGATATGAATTGGTTACTTTTGATTGATTTTTTTTATTAATCAGTTCAATTTTTCAAACATTGAGTGCTAATCCCTAAGAGTCTAAAACCATTCACCAGTTTGTGAAGTATTGATTCTGTATAAATTCTTTCATTGGTTTTCTTGTATTTTTTATGAAGTGTTTATGTTTTACATTGTTGTTTGTTGGCTGTAGGTGCCTGTCAAGGGGTGCTTGCTTTAAACATGGAAGATGGCACAATACATCGTTTTCGTGCCCATTCCACAATTTTAGCCACAGGCGTAAGGAGTTGGTTTAATGAAATTATCTTGTATATGAGAGCTATTGAAGTATCAATTTCACTAATGTCACTCATGCTCATTCCTGTGCTCTGCATAATTTTGTATATTACAATTCATGCAGGGTTATGGCCGAACTTATTTCTCTGCAACATCAGCTCATACATGTACTGGAGATGGAAATGGTATGGTTGCACGTGCTGGGCTGCCTTTACAGGTCATTATTATTGAATCCTCCTTGTGATAAATGTTTATGGCTGAATCCACAGTATCTTGCTATGCTCATGACCTTCTCCTTTTGTTTAGGATCTTGAATTTGTCCAGTTCCATCCTACGGGCATATATGGTGCAGGTTGCCTTATTAGTGAAGGTACAAACCTTCTCATACAAGTAAATTAGCTTGCAGGCTTCATTCATGTTTACTCAGAAATGTTAGCCCACTAAATGGATAGTTTATTAGTTTCAATATGAAAAATTATTTTCCTTATAGCTTATTAGTTTCCAATTCCATGTCGATAAAATATTCTGGCTTGTTTAGTTTTTCTTGCTTGGTAAATCTGGGGTGCAGTTATGGGCTTCCTTTAATGTTGTGTGGTTTATGCTTGGAACAGATTCTTAAGATTTGTATAGGAGCTGGCATTATGGTCAGCATTATTGTGGCAAATGGATTTGAACAAGGATGATGTTCTTACGAGTTTCTCCTATTACAATGATGCCACAACCTGTTGGATGCCTGTATAAATTCCAAGCTTCTCGCATTACCACTCTCTTGTCTACCATCAACAGTTCTTTGATCTTGAGTGTTTGGGGAGTTTATATGTGGACTCAACTGCCTCACTAGGATTGTCCAGCCTAGGCCCCCTAGCCTTGGTCTTTCTCCAACAAGCATTCTCAGACATTGCATTGGTACTGCTAATGTGATTGATGATATTATCCTTGGCTCCTCAAACGTGTCCTTAAATATTGATGGTTTTTTTTGTTCCCTTATTGATGGTCTTCATCAGCTTACACTGCTTGCAAGGTCCTTCCCTCATATGGTTTTTAATACTTGTTTGGGGGTTACCTTTGACTTTTAGGTTAACACCTGTGTGTCTATTTCTCTATTTCTTTTCCTCCTTTTCTCGTTTTATTGTTTTTTCTCCAAATCTAGGGTCCCCTTTTTAGCTCTAGTTCTTGGCTATTGAACTGTTGTACATTCCAGTCCCTTTAACCTATTCTTGGTCACACATGGACATTAATATAATTTCTTTCTTTCTGGAAAATTATTGGAAACATCAACTTGTTTTGGTAGTGGTAATTTACGCTCTTTATTGCTATAGCATCTACAACAAATGAGGATCTGAGTTTTAAAGATTTGAATTTTTTTAGAAATTGAAGGCAGTATTCATTACTTATATGTTGAATTGTTTGCCACTACGAGAATGTGTCATTCTGATGATAAATGGGGTCAAATGATTCTTGTGCAGTATTTCATTTATGGTTTTGATTGGCTAAAATTCCAGGTTCACGTGGTGAAGGAGGAATTTTATGTAATAGTGAAGGTGAGAGATTTATGGAGAGATATGCTCCAACTGCAAAGGATCTGGCTTCTAGAGATATTGTGTGCAGATCCATGACCATGGAAATTCGTGAAGGCCGTGGTGTTGGTATGTGTATATAAATATTTTTTGCTCTATTTGGCTAAAATGAAAAAAATCCTTTGGGTGTATGAACAATTTAGGGCATTTCCTATCAAGGTTGTATTTCTTGTATTAATGATGCGTTTCTTGGCAAAAGTCATTCTTAGACACTAATCTAGTCGTAAAATTTCCAAGAAATATTTTCCATTAAGTATCTAGAAACATTCCTGTAGAAATAAAAGCTTCCTGTGTGCTGCTTGATAACTTTTACATTTTTCTTGAATCACTATAGTTGCTAATGTCACGTCTTTTTCATAGGACCCTTGAAGGACCACATATATCTCCATTTAAATCACCTACCTCCAGAGGTCTTTAAAGAGAGGCTTCCTGGCATCGCAGAAACTGCAGCAATCTTTGCAGGGGTTGATGTTACAAAGGAACCAATACCTGTCTTGCCAACTGTCCACTATAATATGGGTGGCATTCCAACAAATCACCTTGGTGAGGTAATAATGGATATCAAAGAAAGATCATATTAACTCGAATAGCTGTAGATAACTATTCTCTTGCTGTTACAGAGAAGCTTGACACTTGAAAGCAAACACTAATATGTATATGCGTTTGGGCTGAAAAATGCTATCTGTGCTTCGCTTAAAGTAAATATTTTTATGTCAATTTGTGTTGGTTAAATTTCTGATATGCAGGTATTGCATATTAAAGGAGATAACCCAGATTGTGTGGTACCTGGACTAATGGCTGCTGGAGAGGCAGCATGTGCATCAGTTCATGGTGCTAATCGACTTGGTGCAAACTCCCTTCTCGACATTGTTGTCTTTGGTCGAGCTTGTGCCAACAGAGTTGCTGATCTATATAAACCTGGTATGTTCTTGGCATTTCTGTTTACAAGGCTTTGCACGGGTTAGCAGTTTTTGCTACAAGATTTTGCTGATAGATTCTAGGCATCTGCAGTTCCTGAAGATATTGTTTTGCACACCTGTTTCTGGAGGTCCCGTTGATGTGCGTTTTGTGACACACCGAACACTCTAGAATAAAGAGTCCAAAGACGCTCTATCCTCTCTTGAAAAACTACTGCGTATGCTAAGATTGCAAAAAGATCATATGGCAATTCCAATGTTTCTTCAGTCAGGTCTTGACGTGTGGATAAGCTCAATGGGCGTTGTGATATGCCGGTAACACAAAGGGACCTATATTAACAAATTACTCATAAGTGAGGACTTAGGTGGATTTGACATTGAATGCTCTATTTCTTTTTTTTTGGGATTTTCAATTTTTGAGATTTTTTAAAAAAAAGGAAAAAAAGGATGAGGGTTTAGAAGTCCTATACTATTCCTATGAAATCAAGAGACGGTATGAATTGAGTGAAATTAAGAACAATACTTTGCTTCGCCACGCAAACGACAACTACACAAAGCAAGTGCAATCTTCTAGGATTTGTGCTTAAGGTTTCTTTACCATGAATGATACCATCAAGAGAACAATATTATTCAAAGTAAGCATTAAAGCATCCACATTATAAGCTCAGTCTAACTTTACTCATTGAACGAAAATCATCCATTCAAAGAAAGTATGAGCGAAAGTTTCACCAATTTATACTATCAATCTATCATTCATCTAACATGCATTCAAATCAAATTCTACTTTAATCTACTCTAGGTAGAAGGAGAATATGTAACCATGCAACCATTTGACAATAGAAGGATTCAAAGCAAATCATGCAATATGAACTTTTATTCTCAAAGTAGCTATGAGCAACAATTTCATAAGACTCTCTCGCATACAATGAAATGAGAGAATGAGAGTTTATATAGAGTTTTGGAAATGAAATAGACGGCCAAGATTGATCCAAGATCAACAACAGAGATTAAAACAAAGTAACCCTAACTAGGGTTTCCCAGAATAACAATCAGTAATCGGTGAGTAATCAGTGAGTGAAGTGGCGTGAGGAGCTATCTTTGAGGGGGCACATCCTTATCCTCCTCAGTGGCATTGTATTGGATGAATCTGGAAACTATTGTGCTAACTTCCTCGATCGTGACAAGTGGCAGCATATTGACCTTTTATTCTAGTATGTTCAAATCATCTTCACATTCTGCGAAACCAATTTTCCACTCTGACTCTTGTCGTTGGAAGGCATGCCAGATGGACAAGAAGTTGGCTTTCTCAGTCAAATTTTGCTTAAAGATCGGCCCAATGGTGGCGAAGAAAATTTCTCGAACTCTGTGCCTCAGGTTTTCAAGCTGCATGTCGTTTGCTCGAACAATGTCTTTCTCAAGTGCATCTACAACCACAAGTAGAATCTTGTTCCAAATTTCCTTTGTCCGCTCCTCAACTCTAACAGTATCAACCTTCACCTTCTCTAAGACTTCATTACGTGCAACCAGCGCGTAGTACCAGCTATTGAAGTCGTATGTAGCGCTTGCTGCAATAACCTTTCCATCGACTAGTTCCTGCTTCGGAACTGCTCTCAGCACTTTGAGACATGGAATAATTCTATCTTGGATATCTTGAGCGTTGTCCCATGCTTCTGCCAGAGCTGCAATCCTCGAAAGCAAAGAGGAAGTTTTCCCATATGCCAACATCAATTTCTCTACAAATACAGCCACTTCTTCACTTTTGCTGATTATCCACTCTTTGGTTTCTTTGGTTGTGGTCCTCTCTTCTTCGAAAGTCTCTTGGGAAGAGTTCATCAATGGGGGAACCGCTGAGCTGGCTTGATCAAGAGGCTTGGTTAAATGCTGAATATACTCTTTTAGGCGTTCAACTTCTTGTTTGTATTCCTTTTTCTTTGCCACTTCCTTTTCTAACCTTGCCTTGATAGAAGTGACTGAATTGTCCAGGTCTTCCACTTCCTGACCTTTTGTGGTTGGGCCCAAGTCGATAGTGGTGATGGCATATTCTTGAGGAGCAATATCCTCCCTTGACTTATCAACTGTCGGTACAACAATTTGTACTGTACGATGGTCGACTTCGTCTCTTTGGATGGTGGAGAACATTCTGGCGGGCTTCTTTACATTAACTACTTCCAATTTGGCCAAGAAATCGGCCATATCATCTTCCTCTGGAATTTCTATTTGTTCTTTAATCTTCAATCTCTCCTTCAGCCAGTCAGGGATAGTAGGTTGCTCGATGCCTTCTTCCTCTTGAATATCTTGTGCACATGGAATATCTTGAATTCCTTTGAGGGCGGAAATCATTCCTTCTTGGAATTCACTGTCTAGAGTATCAATTTCATTCTCAGACTCCAGTATCTCTGTGCCCGTGGGAGATGGTGGTTTATCATCCTCTGGCTGGATAGGAATGGAAGAAGGAATCCTTATGTCTTCCAATGACTCATCAATATCTAGTATTTCGTTCATGTTCGCAGATACGGAAAAATGAAGAGGCTCTGATCTTTGCTTCTTTCAGGTAGGTTCTTCATCTACAATCTTCTTCCTTTTGCCTCCTTCCTTTTCCTGGGATTGGTGCTCTTGATAGGCTCATCACCTTGCGATGCACCAGCATTTGAAGAATAGGATTCTGCTTCACCCATTAGGTTGTAAGTCAGATTCACATTCCTTTGCCGTAGCTCTTGGATCTGCTGATCTGTCCACCATTGTGAATACTTGATGACTGGCCTCATGAAGGTGGTCAAGTCTGCAAGTTCCGGTTCTGACCATCTTACGGGAAGAAGAGGCCGACTCTCATCAAAACCTGGCTGAATATATTCACCATCGTCTTCAAGTTGATCATGGAAGAGTTCGGTTGTCCTGATTAAGCTGACCGACAGTCTAGACCATAGTCTTTTCCGTATGTCATACTCATCTACAACGTTTGCCCAATAGTCCTCCAAGTCTACCTTGTGTTTGTATTTTATTCCATTCATAGCCCCGATGTGATGGTGAGGGTCAAAATCAGCTCTGGACCTGTATGATGTGAACAGATACCATTGCATCTCTAACCTGGCACTTTCAGCTACCTGTGCCGATGGGAAAGATTCTTCGATATTTCCAATAAAGAATGGAAAAGTGATGGCTGCCTTGCTTTTTACTCTCTGGAAGTTTTGATATGTTTCTAGTTGCCTAAGAACCTCCAACAAGATCATTCTGTTGGTGGGATAAATTGGGAGCCTGAAAGGACATCCAGTGAATCCCTGAATTCTGATGTAGGTGAATCTTGGAAATTGGATGTACCAGGATCCGTACTTGCTGATAAGGCTCTTAGCCTCATGGGTCAACCTTTGATGCGTTCCTCCTTGCAATATCCTTGTAATGTACATTAGGAATGCATCATGTGCTCTTCTGAAATGAGATTTCTTAAATAGTTGCAACTGGGGGTAGCAATCATATGACTTGAACTCGTTCTCTCCATTGCCTACCACACCTCGACATATCAATCCTGAATATTTATAGGTCCTTTCTAGTAGATAGATAACATAAGAACTCATATAGAAAGATTTAGTCGTCTCCAAATTCATCAGCTGCTCATGGATGTTGTCATTGATCATCCTTGACTAGTTGAACATCTTGACGCCTGAGGTGATCTCGTCAATGAAAAAGTACATCCATGTCTCGAACGGTGCACCTTGAGGGCTGCCCATTATCCTGTTCAATAGCAAATCATATCACCATAGTCTTCTTTGAAGTTTGTCGGGAGCAATTTCTTTGGCATCTTCTTAATAGAAGGCCTTGGCTTCTCCAACCATGTCTTGTTGATGTTGGTTGCACACTGATCCATCCGGTCTTCAAAGAGTCTCCTTGCATCTTCCCGAGTCTTATATGAAGTTCAATTGTAGTTGGGAATGCCAAATGCTTCTTGGATAGCCAACTCTCCGATTTGTCCGGAGCAATTTCTTTGGCATCTGTTCAATAGCAAATCATATCACCATAGTCTTCTTTGAAGTCTGTCCGGAGCAATTTCTTTGGCATCTTCTTAATAGAAGGCCTTGGCTTCTCCAACCATGTCTTGTTGATGTTGGTTGCACACTGATCCATCCGGTCTTCAAAGAGTCTCCTTGCATCTTCCTGAGTCTTATATGAAGTTCAGTTGTAGTTGGGAATGCCAAATGCTTCTTGTAGGTGCAATGATTTGTCTCTCTTGCGGGTTGTAGTGTTTGGCATACTCCACTATCAACTTAGCACACTCCACAGCCAAAGGAAATCCAATTGCCTGAACAATACCATTCCGCATCATTGTCCGAGCAATAGCTGTCGGCAGGAGTCTGTCTTGTCCATACATTCTCTTCTTGAATTCCTGGAAGTCAACATGTCCAAGATTTGTGTCCGTGACGTTCTTCCACTTGGAGTTAATTTTCGATTCTAGTTGTAATCCTTTGCTTGCGAACTTCATCTGAGCCTTTCTTGAAGGTTCTCCACAGGTGGTCATCAACCTGCGAGAAAAAGAAGATATATTAATTTTAAAACTCTAATTTTGATTTTCTTTGAACCTTTTTCTCGAAAATTTTAACTTTCAGCCTGTTAAAGGTTAGATTCTGCGAAAAATCAAGCTAAAAATAAAAGCACTTAGTAAATTTTGCAAGAACAAATAAAGACAAAAGTAGAATAAAGAATTCCATCAAACTTTGATTCTAAATTATGGAATTATACTCTTGGATGGTAATTCTGCTTTAAGCTTTGAGAATTTTGTCTTTGTCGCTGAAAAAGCAAGCTAGTTCTTTGAAAATTTTGTTCTCCAACTCAGAATTTCACTCCTTTCTTTGTTCTTCACCTTGAAAAGTCACTTAATCTCCAATATTCTATCTCTCAAAAAAATTCTATCTCCTGTGATTTGGAGAGAGCTTAATTTTCCTCTCAATTGAACTTGGGACGAATGTGTTGAAAATGATTTGCTGAAACTCCTTATAAGGTTGAGAAGTTCGATTTGTTTTAGCAATTTCATTTTTTTATCTTAAGTTCATCGAACTTAGGCTTGTTTTCTCCTCTTCATCAAGGCAAGTTTCTAATTTCTTCATGATTCTCTTTTTGGAGTTCAAAATTTTCTAAGTCCTGGGGATAAGTGTTGGAAAATAATTAAAGATTTTATGTGTGGATTTTTAATTTTCCAACCTTTTGATTTTTCTAATCTTTTAAAATCATGGCTAATTAATTATTTACCCATGGCTAATTAATTATTTTCCATGTCATTTTTATTTTTCTCCTTTAGCTAGGGCAGACTTTGAGCTTGTTGTGCCATGTTTCATGTTAACTCCATCTATGGCGGACTTGGAAGCTTCTTTGCCATTTTCTTTAGGCACTTCATGCCTTAGAAATTTTCCATCATGCTTGAGGGCGGACTTTAGAGCGCTCTTGACATGCTTCTTTTAGCAAAGTCAGACTTCTTGACACTTAGGCATTTTCTCTTGGCCTAGGTCGGACTTCACCATGATTTGGACATCTTTCTTTTGGCCAAGGCGGACTTTTCTTCAAGCTTTCCATAAGGTTGGGCGGACTTCCCAATGTGCTTGACATTGTCACTCAAGGTGGGGCGGACTTCATGTTGCCTATGCCACATTCATCTCTCCTTCCAAGCGGACTTTCTCAACTTAATGCCAGTGCAAAGGAAAACTTCATGGCATCTTGGACGAGCTTCTCAAGGTCTAGGTTGGACTTTCTCTCATGTTTGCCATTTTTCCCTCCTAGCCAAGGGGGCGGACTTCAAAATCTCTTTGCCAAGCTTCCATGGCAGACTTCCTTGATGTCCTGACATTGCTTCTACCATCTCCATGGTGGACTTGAAGATTCTTTAGCCAGTTTCTACCTTTGGTCACCATAAATTTCATGCCATGTGATTTTTACTCTTGATTTTTCATGATTTTCACTTGCTTTTCTTGATTTTTCTTTGCTTTTTACTTGCCTTTTTCTTGATTTTTCATGATTTTTACTCTTGGAGGCCTGGATTTTTGATTCTAAACATGGAAATGTTGACACCATGACCTGTGAGACCCAAACCCTAGGTTGACTTTCTAAAAATAGAAATTTCCAAAAATAGAAAAAAGCAAAAAGAAAAATTTCTAAAAATAGTAAGTCCTAGATTGGTCCAAAAATGCCAAAAATAGAAAAAGCAAAAAGCAAAAAAGCAAAATCCCTAAAAATAGGAAGTGTCAGAATTGACTCAAAGCACAGGCAATTCTCGTCTTCCGGACCTTTCGAGCACTTTGGTGATGTCTAAGCACAGTTTAGGGCTTGAATTCTCTACTTGGCTCGGGTGATAACTCAAAACTCTAGCTTGAAACCCTCGAAGCAAAAGGACTTATGAAATTGCAACCCAAAGCTAAACCCTAAAAGCGAACCACTGAGGGTCCCCATTTGCAATGGGGTGATGTGTGAAATAGGTCACAACAGGGTGCTTGTAAACTACTCACCCCATCTAAGCCCAAGAGTACGAGCGTCCGACCAAGACAACCCACCGCTTGGCCCCAAGTGGCAGGAACGTCCGAACCAAGACAATTCCATCCTTGGAGTGGTGTACTTAGCATGGGAGGCCTATACACAACATCCTCCTTACTCACTTCAACCTTGCATTTGATTGATTATAGGATAAGGACATTCATAGATATATATATATATATATATACAATCTATTCATGTTTATATTAAAGAATCATTATTACTTATAGGACTCAATAATTGTTGCAAGCATCATTATTGCATAATCGTAAACCATATATATATATATAGTTGTCCCATAACATATTAGTAGTGCTATAAGAATCAATAGTATATGCATAATCTTATTATTCCAAAATGACATTCATAGAAATAAATAACATCATTGGAATGGATACCTATAAGTAAAAATCACACTATTATTTGAATCCATATCTAATTATTAGATATCAATTTATTATGATGCATCAACTTATTATTATTTAATTCATAAAGTATTTATTAATATTCTTATCTTAACGCCATCAATCTTATTATTTTAATTCATAAAGTATATATTAAATATCCTTATCTAAATCCTAATATATTTGTTAAACGTGTTGTGTGAAGTTATGAAATACTTACCACTTACCTATTACCTGATCTGCAGAAGATCCTTTTATTCCAACCAGCGATGCCTTTTTCTTCCTTATTCTATCCCTTTCCTTCATTCCCCCTTTTTGGTCTCGACTTGATCTTTATTTATAGGTTGATTCACAAGAGTCACACCTATCCCTTTGACTGGGACGCGACTTTATGGAATCGCTGTTCTTTACAAACTAAGTCTGCCTTAATATTTTTAATCGCTGCTGTTTATTCTATTGCTGCAGCTTGTTAAATGAACTGCTTCCCTTAATTCACATTATATATGTAATGTTCACATATTTATATTAATATTCATTAATTTATAAATTGAATATATTGTTAATATATTTATTTTTATTCTGTTTTCGTTTTATTTATTCATTTATTATTTTTATAATATTGTTATAAATATATTTATTTGTCTATATTATATTGTAATGATTATTGTTATCTCCCAGAAATGCACCCTAAGCAAAGTTATGAAAACTGAGCTTTCTAGAGAAACATGGGATCATTTCAAGGTTGTGGGTCACCTGAAGCTGAAATGAACCTCCGGAGAAGGCCGGCTTCCTTTGAAATTACCTAAACTACTAATCTTTGTGAGGTAAAGGGAGAAGGAATACATAAAATAAAACTAAATACTATGGTGATACACCTGAATGACAAAAATCGTGGAATGAAAACAAGATGAACACACACTGAGAAACTAAAGAGAGATATTTCATTTACTCAACATATCTTTGTGAATTTATGCATCATTATTGAAAAGGTTTAATCTGCGTATCTATTTTAAGAAGGAAAGATGAATTTCACGACTTAAAGTTCAAAATGCAGACTTAGAAAACACAGTTCAAACTTACATAAATTGAAAAGAAATGAAAACAGTATGAAACACCAACACTGGTTTCCAAGGTAATCTCTGTATGTTATATTCTAGATTCCAGTTGAGTTACAAAGCATACATCAGTTGAGAAAGGATTTAAAAAAAATCACTAGCTCTTGAGAATGCATAATCCGAACTAACCCCCTTCAAAGAGGCAAAAATAATCCCCTATATATCAAAAAGATGTCGCCCCTTTAGGGCTTACAAAATATCTGTCTTTAGAAAAATCTCCCTTAGATTTTTTGCATGAAATTAATGTTGCATTCAAGTGCGTCCCTGTTGTCCATGTCGGTGAAGAGTCGTTCCTAGGAGAAGCCTTCAGATCTTTTGCAGCTACCGCATTCACTTCTGGTCCTCACGTCCATCTTCGAAACTCCTTGTCGAGCTGCTTTGAATGCTCTTGAGCTCAGAACAGATCCACATTGTTTTCACTCTGTTGACCTTCTTCACAGGGGGGAGTCAAACAGTCAAGTTGTCAATGGTTCGTCCTTGGCTCCTTTAGATTGGTCGAGCATACTCCACGTAAGATTCCCGGGCGGTCAAAGGTCGCTTCATCAGAATCGCATGTCGGTTAGACACTGGAAGTGTCTCCCCGATGCGATTAGACTCTTCAGCGGTTATCAGCATAGTTCATGACAATCAGCAAGACCACATAGCGATTTACAAAAATCATATTGATATCACAGAATAGCATCGGTGAGACAATTGCTTTCGGCCAGACAACATGGCGAGCCCCCCAGGAGTCATACCGATGTCGCCATCTCATTGCCTATTCATCCACATTCGACAAGAGTTCCCTTAGTCGACAGGAGGTTATATCGATCTTCGTGAGTTGTACCACTGCACAAGATGTCGCCGAGACCATCGCTATCGGGAAAACATCATAGCAAACACAAAACACTTTCCCCGAGCTCAAGCATCCTTCCTTCGGCAAGACACTGACAAGTCGGGAAGACCTCTTGCCGAAGTCATCTTGTTTCGGCGAGAGCCTACCTTCCTGTGCACAACGGTCGGCGAGACAAACGAGTCGGGGAGAGCTCTCCCCGAACTCAAAATATTATACGGAAGGCCCCCTCCGTCGGTAAGACTTCGCTCATTCGGCCAGACGTTACACCGATATCATCTATGTCGATGAGACCCTTCATTATCGGTGAGACCTCGTGGCGAGGACAAACCACCTTCCCCGGGCTCAAAATGTTTCTTTCGGTGAGACACGTTTGATCGGCAGGACCTTAGCGGGTCGGGAAGACCCTATGCCGAGCTCAAAATCTTCGGGCGAGCTCATCTCATATCGGGGAGACCTCCTTTGGTCGGGGAGACATTATAGCGAAGGCACCAACTTTCGCCGAGACCTTATCCTTTCGGGAAGACATCTCCCCGCTCGAAAACTTTATGCCGAGACATCCCCTCGGTGAACCACTGTTGGCATGACCCTTGCTTGTCGCCGAGACATCATGTCGACACCAACTTGTGAACAACCTTCAGCGTAACTTTCGTCTGTTGGCAGGACCTTTCGACTAACAAGGGCTTCCTTCTGGCGAACTCACTTCATTTCGGGGAGACTTCGCTTGATCGGTGGGACCTCATACCGAGCTCAAAACCTATATCGAAGTAACAATCCCTTCGGTGAGACTCTACTTGGTCGCCGGGATTTCAAGCCGAACACAAACCACTCTCCCCGACGCCAACCTTGTGAGCTACCTTTGGCGTGACTCCCACCAGTCGGGAAGACTTCACAGCGAGCGGCAAGACCTCATGGCGAAAGCATTCCGCTTCGGCGAGACCCTTCGGTAGTCGGCGAGACCCTTTGGCGAAGACATAACCTTATGCCAAGAGCTCCCCGATGAACAACTGTCGGCATGACCCTTTTCAAGCGGAGAGATACATGAAGACTCCTGGCGACCCGAAACTCCTGGCGACTGGTTTAATTCAACCACATAGGATGCACTGCTAGTCGGCAAGACAACAAGAAGGTCTTGCCGACTTCCTTCTCTGGTGATTTTTGTGCCAAAATGATTGAGGCAGACTCTTCGAATGAGCTCCTTGTGAAATGTCATCAGACGCATGACCTAACCCTCGATACAAATGTTATCAATCGACCCTTATGAACATTTGAAACACAATTAATCCTGCCCGATTGAGCTCGTAGGTGAAAATTGAGCAACAATTATTATTAAAGCCAATAAGGGCGTGGTTCGGTGGTCAAGTCACTTGGTTGTAGTGACGGCCACCAGGGTTCAAACCCTCGCTAGGCCAAAGTGCTTGCAGGCCTTGTGCCTTTGTTGGGCGAATGCGCTCGCAGGTTTGGTAGTTTCTTGTGGTTTCTTGTACCTGGTTCATAACTCCGGTCAAAAGCGTTTACCCCTAATAATATGGGTGCATTGCACCTTTTTAAAAAAATGATTATTATTATAGTAATATTTAAATTATTTATATTTATATTTTAGTATTTATGCTGTTTATTTTATTTGTTTATTTATATTTCAACACTTAGTTATTTTTGTGTTCTATTTCGGGGACATGACAGACATAGGTAAACCTTTGACGAAGTCCTTACTAATTACTTGCCATTTCCAATCTAGTATGTTATGTGGATACAACAATCCAACAGGACGCACATATTTAGCTTTAACCCTCTAACATTCTAGACATCTAGCCACAAAATTGGATCTGTCTTGCTTCATTCCCTTCCAAAAATATAGTAGCTTTCTGTTTGCTAACAACTTAGTCACTCTAGGGTGTGTTGAATAGGGTACACAATGCACTTCCCTCAACACTAGAGTTCGCAAATCTCCTTGATTTGGAACATATATCCTTCCTTTGAACCTTAATAAACCACTTGGTTCGAACTAAAAACCATTATATATGGGATCTTGAGGGTTTTCTATTATTTTCTCTCTTGATTATAATACTCATCTCTTTTCAAGCATTTAAGAATCAGATCTTGAAAAGTTGTTCTAATAGTCACTAGAGTTGCAAGATGTCGGCGATTAAGGGCATCAACAACTCTATTTTCCTTGCCTTTTACATAGTTGATATTAAAATCATAATCAAATAGGAGTTCTAACCAACGCCTTTGACGTGCATTCAGCTTGGGTTGGATGAAGATATACTTGAGCCCTTGATTATCGGTCCTTAACTCAGGGTTTTTCGAGCAGATAGTGCCTCCAAACCTATAGAGCATGAACTATTTCTGCCAATTCTAAGTCAGGTGAGGCATAATTCGTGTCATACAAATGGATTTTTCTAGACTCATAGGCCACTACTTGACCTTCCTACATAAGTACTTCACTTAATCCCTCTCTTGATGCATTTGTCGAAACAAAAACATGGCCCTCAGGGTTTGTAACTCTTAGAATCAAAGATGAGGTCAATCTTTCTTTTAGAATTTTGAAGGCCTGTTCACATTTGTCAGTCCACTCAAATTGATGTCCCTTTCTTTGAAGTGATGTAATGGGGTTGGCATTTTTTGAGAAGTTCAAAATGAACTTCCTATAGTACCTTGCCAATCCCATAAAACTTCTTACTTTGTGGATATTCTTTGGTGCTAGCCAATCTAGAGTGGCTTTTATCTTAGTAGGATTGACTGAAATGTCTTTCGTTGGGATAACATGGCCCAAATATTGTACTTCCTTCTAGAAGAAAGCACACTTGGATAGTTTGGCAAAAAATTTATGCTCCCTTAGATGTTGTAGTACCAACCTCATATGATACCTATGTTTCTCTTCATTCTATACATATGTTTCTCTTCATTCTTGGAATAGATTAAAATGTCATCTAAAAAGACAAGAATGCATTTATCTAGATCGCTGAATACACTATTCATCAGGTTCATGAAAGCAGTTGGGGCATTTGTTAAACCAAAGGTAGCATTGTAAATTCATAGTGGCCATGCCTAGTTCTAAAAGCTATTTTTGGGATATCTTCTTTTATTCTCAACTAATGATATCCGACTCTCAGATTAATCTTTGAAAAGACTATAGTTTCACGCATCTAATCAAGGGAGAGGATATTTATTCTTAACAAAGGCCTTATTTAACATCCTATAATCGATGCAAAGTCATAAGGTGCCATCCTTCTTCTTAACAAAGATTATAGGTGCTCCCCAAGCTGATACACTTGGCTTGATTAACTCCTTTGAGAGATCTTGTAGTTGAACTTACAACAAGCTTTAGATTGAGGTTTTGATCTTGGGATTATGTCTATAGAGAAATCGAATTCTCTTCTCACAAGTAAGCTTGGTAGCTCTTTTGGAAAGACATCCTGGTATTCATGTAGAAAATGTTACTTTTGAAAGTTAGGTTCTTCTTGATCTCCCAATTCATCTACCCTGATAACATAAAACTCACAACTTTTTCTCTTTGTCTTCTTAAGTTGCATGGTGAAGATTTGTATTATTTGGACATCATGCTTCCCTCCTTGAACATGGACTCGGTTTCCCAAGTCATCTAAACATTCAACTGATTTTGCAAAGCAATCTACCTTTTCCCTATGCTTCCATAATCAATTTTTTCCAAGGATTACATTCTAGGTTCTTAGAGGTGCTACGTACAAATTGACCTTTGTACAAAATGTAGGTAATTGCAACTCAACTTCAAACATATAGTGCTCTACCTTAGCTTTGGTTTGATTTTCATATTGAACTAACCAAGAGTTGGCCATGTGACCCACTTTCCTAGGAATACTATTGAGAACTCTTGGAGCAACAAAACATTTAATGGCTTTTCTAAATGAGCTATAGAAAATGTTACCCGCATTTTGAGCTAGCCCAATTTTTAACTTTGTGTCAAAATTATTATCGTGCCAAACTTCATCATGGTAATCCAACTGTGCAAGCATATTTAGCTACCCTAAGATCCAAAACTGTTTGTCTAGTCGAGAGCATTTGTTTGCCTATGCTTTTATGCAAGGTTAGTGTTATGATGTTTTTGCACTCATTTTGACCCTGCCAAATCTGAAAACAATTAAATCTCGTAAACTGTTCGAAATGGTTTTATAGAGGCATTCTTGAAATCATTAAAAACATTGAGGCAAATTTTTAGGTTGAAACACTTCCTGAATTGGGGGATTTTAAAAGTTTAGTTCTCGACGGGTAATTTTCAAAAATAGTTAGAGGATGAGTTTCAGATATCTCAAGTAGATGTAAATGAGGGGTTATTCTTTGGGGATGTTGCACATTATCTGCTTAAATTTTCTTGCAAGAACAACCTTCCAGTAGAGTTATAAAATTTTCAAATTTTCACTAAAATCTTGAATTTGGGTTTTAAAGTTTTAGAATCCTCCAAAAAATCAATTTTTGGTTTCAAAATAATTTTTTTTCAAAAATTTGATGATGTTAGAAAACCTCTGTTGGAACTCGAAAAGGTTCTCATAACCTTGTTGGAACTCGACATGGTTATGAGAATCGCCCAAAAACCCGACCACTTTAAAAGGAAAAAAAAGAAGAAGCCAAAAAGTTATATTGTCAAAAGTTTTAGAAGTTTTAAAATGCCCGTTGGTGCTCGCATTGGTTAGACAAACCACTTTAAAAGCTGATACATTATTGGTAATACATAAAAAAGAAAGGGAGAATAAAAGTCAAAGGTTGTCACTCAGTTCTCATGGTTCTAAAAGTGGCTTTGGAGCCCGAAAGAGGTTTTAGAACCTCTCCATTCTGCTGAAAATGAGCGATGAACACATGGATAAGGCATTGAGATGTAAATTGTTTCATAGATAGTCTCAAACAAATGAGGTCTCATAGACATTGTATGCACAAAATAGATTTATCGGAACGACTTTAGAAACTTTAAAAGTGAACGCATCTGTTAGGTGTAAAACTAAATTCAATAATCCTCACCAACATCCTTACGCTGCACTTAAATGGTGCTCTAAAACAGGGTTTTGAACATCCATCAAAGCATCATACATGGAGGATTTTTGTCAGATGTGGTAGTGATGACTACCCTGATAGACATGTATGTGAAATGTGGAAGTATAGAGAAGGTAAGCACGTTGTTTGACAAAATGCATCGAAGAAATGTGGTCTCATGGAATACCACGATTACAGGATATGTTGTAACATACTAGCTATCTACAGTTTAAGAACGATAACTAACTCCCAGATTCAGCTGAAGAGTAACTAACTAATTTACCTAATGAGAGTTTCAACACATATAACAAACAGGATAGATAAATAATCCGAGCATGAACTACTCTATCATTCAATAACTAACTTCTAGTTTTTCAATTTCAGCTAAAATGGAACAATTAATGGTTTATATAACTGAAAACTACAGTAGGTTATGAACTAACTATTCCATTAAATAAGAAACAAATAAAACATATTTTAACAGTAGTGAATTAAACAATATGAAATAATTCTATTTTGAAATAAAGAGAGGAAGTGAGAGAGAGAGAGAGTTAAAAGATTGTACAGTTTGAAGGCATCCTGCTGGAATGCTTGAACAAGACTCAGTCTTTGAGGGAAAAAGAAACATCATCAAGGGCTTTTCCGCCCAACCAAAGACCTACTGGTCTCCCGTGTTTCTTCAACTGAAGAAACCCGACCCTTCACGAGGTGCAAACAATAAAGGATTCCCAAATTACCATCTTGCCATCTGAGTCTAGTGTCAAGAATCTATACTACCCTGATCGATCTTTCACTATAGGTTCTCCTAACTAGAATGACTGTCCTGACTAGGGGTATATCTGATTCTTGATGGCTGATTGTTGCTTATTCCAAGCATCATAACCTTGGCCAAGGATTTAATGATTATTAGCACCTTTCTCGTGCCATCAGCTCTCTCACCCTTACTTGGCATGAATAGACTTGACTATTGAGTTTATATTTTCAGTGACTCAGCTTATTTTTGTTCCTCTTCAATCAGGAATAATATGTTCATTTCTTGCTCACTAAAGAAGAAAATGTTAGACTTGTCGATGTTGAAGAACACTTCAGTTTTAAATATATATTTCATTTAATTAACACAAAAGAGAAAATAGATTAATGTACAGTTCCGATTCAAGAGCTAAGAAACAAAGTATGGATTTAACTTCAAATAAAATAGGGTTGGAGGAAGACTTAGAAAAAAACTCGGTTGCAAGATGAGGTGACTACAACTGGATCAAAGGATTAAGAAGAGATAATTCATCCAGACAAAACAATGGAGATTGCATAGAATTTCGATATCATAAATCATTAGACGAAACATGATTCTAATGAATATGCCAACATTTTACATCGATTCCCTGAATGAAAGAACAAACTATTCATTATGCATGATTCATCAATTTTAAGACACTTAACAAACATGCCTGTAATTGTAGAACTGAAATGCGACAATCCTCCAGGTGAAATCTCCTAGCGAATAGATAATGGCAGCAGATATATCGGCCCTTCCCAGTTCGGAAAGAAAATATTGTGGCGGATTTACTCAGAATAAAGATTGGTTCCCCTCTCCCCAGAGAAAAGAGTGATGAATAAAAGAAAGAATGGAGCTCGTCATGGCTACGCCAGATAGAAAAGAAACCCTCTAGGAAAATGCCGAACGGAAGAAAGAAGTATGAAGAACAACACATTAAATCACTAGGCGAGCCAAGATCAAGATAACGTTTGCATGCATTCCTTCTTGACGTTTCAACAAGATACGATGGATAAGGTGGCGAGGGGTTTACCGCCTCCCCACACAAATGGACATTTTCCACGACTTAAAAATTTATATTAATATTGACAATAATATTTAATTCAATTCTTACTCCAAAGGTACGCTTAAGAGTTTAATACATGACTTCAATAGGAGAATGATGATGCACAAATAAAGTTGACTTGTTTTGCTCTTACTCCAAAGTTGAAGTCAATTACTTGTTTTTATAATTATTCAATTAAATGAGATAATATCCCAAGGTTACGACTACCATGTTAGCAACCTTACACCAAACTCGTGACTTGATGGTAATTTGGTCCTTTTAGAGACTGTGGCCTCTCCTTGATGATATTTCCCTTTCCTTCAAGTTGTTGTAAATCCTACATCCGCTTGTTAAAGAAATAGAGTTAGAGTATTCTTTGAATCCTTTTAAAGAAAATAACACATCAACTTACTCTCATATATATTTAAATAAGAAATCATTCGAAATAAATTAAAAATTCTTTTCCCAATTTTCACATTCTCATGAAAGGTAGTTGATTACAACTAACATAACAACCATATTATTATTGCCATAATCTTGTTCAAAACAAAAGGGATGTAAAATATGTGCAAAAGGGGTTGGTTGAAATGGAAATAAAAACTTTCAAGAAAATACATTCGATAGGTATTGAGCTGAGTTCCACAACTTTGGCCTGCACAAATTTTAGAGGCTCTAGAATAGGGTATAGACATCCATCAAAGTATAACAACATGGAAATTTTTAGTAGATGTTGTCGATTCAAGTGCTCCAATCAACAATTTATATGAAATATGAAGGCATTGACAAAGTAAATGCACTATTTAATAAATTCCCAAAAGAAATATGATCTTATGGCCATCACGATCACAGGAATATGCACCAAATGGATTTGATAGAGGGTTCTTATAAACTCTCAAACAAATGTAATTTGCAGATGTAAAGCTGCACTTCACAATTTTCACCATCCTCCAGTCTGCGCCAAACTCAGAGCTTGGAAATCATGTATGGACATACATTAAAGAGTAATAGATAAGAGGATTTTATTAAATGGTGTAGTTGCAACAATTCAGGCAGGCATGTATGCAAAATATATAAAGCATTGACAAGGCATGTGAACTTTTGGAAAAAATGCCTCAAAGAAATTTGGTCTCAAGGACATTATTATTGCAACAAATATGCATGCAAGAGCAAACACCATGCCGATTGTTTGACAAATGTCTCAAAAAAATGTAAATTCATGAAATGCAATTACTACAAAAGAGATTTTGTGCATAATGGATTCATCGCAAAGGCTTTAGAGACTTTCAAATATGCATTTCATAGGTACATCCGAACTAAAAATACATACAAGATATTCTATCATGGATAGAAGGTATTAGTTAGAAGGTATTAGTTCTCCAAATTTACGATGAATGTAAAGTTAAGGATGTTTTGCAATACATGATGAATGCCGCTAAGAAAGAATCTTGAATTACTACAGAATCTACATGATATATTATTAGAAAGTGTTATGATTGTGCCACCAAATTTATTCATTGAAATATTTTCTAAATAACTTTGGGCTCAAGTTACAAAAGACAAGAAGAAGACGAAGGTTTAGAAGAAAGGAAAAAGAAAGATATGGTTTTTTGAATGTTTCGTGAGGTTACAAAACCTCCATCGGTTCTCAACAAGGTTTTTAGAACCTTGTTGAGACTTAATTTGTGTTTTACAACTAATATTTTTCATCATCTAAATAGAGTTTTAAGACAATGTCCAAAATCCATAAGTATATTAGGCCGAATTCCACAACCTTAGCTAGCATCATCATGGCCTTCCAGAGTAAGAGCTTCATAACAAAATATTGACGTCTATCAATAAGTAATGAAAAGGAGTGTAGCTATATTGATACTTAATGCCTATGTTAATGAAGGCGTCTATATGTTTGTAAATGTTGGAATTAGGGAGCATGGAAAAGGGTAGAGACATTATCGGTCTACTTCATTGATGAAGATTATGAAATAAGGGTTTCATTGCAAGTTCTGAAATCTTTAAGTTCTTGTCTTGCTCTCCTGATGATGGATCATGTAGTTTGATCCAAAATGTTGAGGGGAAAAAGCTCACACAGTCAAATCCATAAGTTTCTTGCAATAATAATCTTTAAGTTGCAATGTTAAGGTCACTTGCCCTAGTAAGAATGTTGAAGATACATGCCCAAATGATATCCGTGATTTCGAAGGTGAGTAAATATATAGTGAAAATCTAGGCCACAAATTCACTCTTAAAGCTAATATTTTGGGGAAATAGCATAAGAATCAAATATGGTATGTGTGTTAAGAAAGAATGTCACAATGGTGAAAGCCCAAGGACAATAAATTGGTAAGTGTTGTTATTTGATACACACATTTTAGAGAAAAAAGTGGGAATATGAATGCGGCTCTGAAACTCTTGAGAAAATGCTGACTAAGAATATTGTCTCTTAGAATACAATAGAGACAAGATACACACATTATGGATATTATGGGGAGTCTTTGAATCTCTTTCAACAAATGTAGTAGAAAAGGGTAAAACCAAATTCTATAATATTTGGTGTTTTTCTCCTAGTATGTACCAATTTGGCAAATATGAAATGAGGAAAGAAAATTCATGAGTATATGTGGAGCAAGGATAAGATCTTGACATTGGTCAAGAGTCATCTGAAGCATAATTTTTGCTGCCTTCACAAAATATCGAGCTACTACAATCATCTCTTCTGAAAATGCTTTTTCAAGCAATTCCAGATATCTAGAATATTGACAATGACTTGCATTTTCATGGATTTGGCATTCTTGGCTTCTTTTGATTACTCCTATTGGCTCTTCAATGCTCATATATATGAAACTATTATGTTGGATGGAATTTGAAGGGGCATTATTGTTCAAGAAAGGTTCACGTAGGGTTAATGGGAATTTGTAATGGGTAGCTCTGTTTGACTGATTTTTTTTGTTTGTTTTATGGTGATTGTTTTTGGTATTTTTTTGCAATATCTCATCCAACGAGTAATGCATATATTTATAAAGGAAAAGAGTAAACTGTGCAACAAAAAATCTGGAAATTACAAGGAAATGACTGCTGAAAATTCTAGAATTTTATATTGATTCAAATATTCAGATTTTTTTACAATCAAATGATAACCCAGATCAAGAAATAGGGGCTAATATCTAAATTTAGCGTACCCACAAAAAGTTGCAAGGAGGAAGGTACTGCTGTTCACAAAAACCACTGAAATAGACTCCAAAATCTAGGTGCCAGGTACAACAACAATTCCAAGATGTATAAATCTGTATTGTAATGCCTAATGATGGTGTAATACACTCACCAATCCCAATCGCCTCCTCCAAACACCAAGCCCTAGTCCTCCAAAGTACTACGCTACTGGTAAAGGAATAGACGGCAGTATGGTACGACCCAACAATAGTAGAATGGTATGGCCAAGTAGTCAAGGAAGATATGCAGATCTCAAAAATGGCCTCCCCACTCACAATATAATCCCACAATCAAATTTCTACCAAATAAGCAGTGAAGTGCAGCTGAAAAGGCAGATTGTTGCTCATAGATTTATCCTGAATACAAGTACTGAATCAAACCTCCTGACCGTGTCTTTCAACAGTGAAGAGATTGTTAGCTAGAGGGATTTCGTCCTCAAAGCCCATAGAGAAATTATCTCCAGCAATAGACTCATAAAATATCTTCAACCAAGCATGTCAAATGAGCTCTCAACTCCCCTTTATAAAGAACTCCTTGATCTTCTAGAAAGACCCAAGAAGAGCGTCCAACAAGCTTTTAGAATAATATTTTAATATTCCTTGATGTGACTCCTTGATGTGACCTCTTGATGTGACCCCTTGATGTGACTCCTTGATGTGACCTAATATTTTATTTTTCACTTAAGTCACTTTATAGCCCATTAATACAATTATTTAATATTACCTTTTTGACTTTGCACTTTTTTTACCTAGTAACATTAAATAATTAAAATAATAATTATTCCTTAAGTGTTCCGAAAAACGGGGACATTACATCAACTCGGATTGGCTTGAAACTGGAAATTCCTAGGCCAAAAACCCTTAAGATCCCTCTAATGCCCAAGTTAGCCCACGGGATCATGGCAAAAAGGGCTAACGGAAAACCATGAACTAATTGGCTAGAAAGGGGATTTACAGTCCACCCTTCCCAAAATTGCATGTCCTCAAGCAATTTTAGCTCTGGATGCTACAACACCTGTTCATTCTCCCAAGTAGCATCCTCCACTGGCAGATTCCTCCACTTAACTATGTACTCCTTAATGACCCTCTTTCTAAGTGTTCTTTCCCTGGTATCAATGATTGACTTAGGGACCAATATCAATTTTCCCTCTTCATCCAGAGGGGGTAGTTCTGCAGAAGGCACAACATTATGACCGAGGGCTTTCTTAAGCCTAGAAACATGGAATACATTATGCACCCTACTATCCGTTGGTAACTCCAACTCATAAGCCACCTCACCAACATGACGAGCAATTCTGAAAGGGCCATAAAACCTGGGTTTCAATTTATCTACCCCACTCTTCTTAAGTGACGACTGCCTATAAGGCTAGAGTCTGAGATATACCATTTCCCCAACCTCGAAACTGCGCTCTACTCTGTGTTGATCAGCATACAACTTTTGTTGATTTTGTGCCTGCTGAATGTTTTCTTTCAATGCTCTCATAATGTCCTGGCTATCCTGTAGCAGTTCTTTAGCTTTAGGTACCCTGCTGTCACCCAATAGTAAGTCCATAAAATTTGAAGCCTCGTATCCATAAAGCGCCATAAATGGAGTCATCTTGATGGTCATGTGATATGTGGTGTTGTAACAATATTCCCCTATATGCAACCATTTGACCCAGGCCTTCTGTTGTGCCGAAACATAATTCCGTAGTAACCCTCCACCCATTTATTCACTATCTCCGTTTAACCATCTGTCTGTGGGTGATAGCTGGTACTAGGAGTGAGCTTAGTACCACTCAACCTGAAGAGTTCCTGCCAAAATAAGCTCAAGAACTTGTTGTCCCTTTCACTCACAATGAATCTGGGCAACCCATGTAGCCTGAATACCTCCCTGAAGAACAATTTTGCTACCTGAATTGCTGTATAAGTGGCTGCAATAGCAAAAAAGTGAGCGAATTTGGTTAACCTATCAACCACCACAAATATACAATCCTTACCCTGTACCCTGGGTAACCCTGTGATAAAATCCATTGAGATACTTTCCCACTTCCGATCTGGAATGGGTAATGGTTGTAGCAACCCTGCTGGAAAGGTGTGCTCATTCTTGTTCTGCTGGCACACAACACACTCTCTAACAGATGTCAAGACATCATTCTTGAGCCCTTTCCATGTGAATCTCTCTCGGATTTTCCTGTAAGTTTTGAAGAAACCGGGGTGGCCAGCTAATGGAGATTCATGAAAATTCCTCAAGACTAGCTCCTTAACTCGAGATGAAGGCACCAAATAAATCCTCTCCTTATAGAAAATCAAGTCATCTATCACTGTGAATCTGTCATCCTGTATAGTACCTTCAATCAACCCTGCTGCCCAAGAATCTTTTGCATACTCTGCTATTAACTTCTTCCAATCAGTTGATATCTCTAACAAGGAACATATGTGTGGTCTCCTGGAAAGGGCATCTTCCACAATGTTTCTCTTTCCTTTGACAAATTCCATGTCAAAGTCATAGGCCTGCAATTTTGTAATCCATTTCTGCTGCCTGTCATTAAAATCTCTTTTGCTCATAAAATACTTAATGCTATTGTGATTAGTCTTAATCACAAATCTGCCTCCTACCAGATAAGATCTGAATTTGGCCAATGCATGCATTATGGCCAACATCTCACAGTCATATATAGAATAACTCTTCTCTACCCCCCTTAACTTCCTGCTCTCATACGCTATGGGATGTTTCTCCTGCATCAAGACTGCACCTATCCTGTCCCTTGAGGCATCACAATGTAACTCAAATGGTGTAGTGAAGTCTGGAAGAGCTAACACTAGACATGATGACATTACCTGCTTAAAGTGTTCAAAACACTACTGTGTGGAAGTTGACCATTCAAAGGCTCCTTTCTTGGTGAGATTAGTCAATGGAGCTACTGTTTGTGAAAAACCCTTTACAAACCTCCTATAGAATCCACATAGCCCAAAGAACCCTTTAAGTTGAGTAAGGTTAGTGGGGATAGGCCACTCAACTATAGCCTTAATTTTATTTGGATTAATCCTCACCCCATCCGCATTGATGATATGCCCAAGATAAAGCAACTCAGTCATGCCCAACTCACATTTAGACTCCTTGGCGTATAGTGACTCACTCTCCAAAATACTCAATACCTCCTCTAGGTGCTGCAAGTGCTCCTCCCAAGCTTTGCTAAATATCAAAATATCATCAAAGAAAATCAACACAAATTTCCTTAATTGCCTTCTAAACACTTGATTCATGCAACTTTGAGAAGTAGTAGGTGTGTTGATTAGCCGAAATGGCATAACCAAAAACTTGAAGTGGTCGTAATGGCACTTGAAGGCTATCTTTTCAATATCCTGTGTCCTCATCCTGATCTGATGATATCCGGACCTCAAGTCAATCTTAGAGAAGTAGCGTGCTCCATGCAGCTCATCTATCAACTCATCTATCCTCGGGATGGGGTACCTATTTTTGATAGTCTTTTTATTGAGAGCCTTGTAATCAATACACATCGGCATTGTCCCATCTTTTTTCTTCACTAACACTATTGCAGAAGCGAATGGACTCTTACTTGGTTTGATATGGCCCATCTCTAATAACTCTTTTATTGCCTTCTCTATTTCATCCTTATGTTTTTTAGGATGACGGTAAGGGGTGGTAATCACTGGTTTGGCCCCTTCTTCCAACTCAATAACATGCTCAATCCCTCTCTCTGGAGGAACCCCATGAGGTATGCTATCGAACACCTTATCATGCCTAGAAATAATCTCGTGAATGTCCGAAGGGTAACTCTTAACCTGTTGTTCTGGGACTGTAGGCATGACAAGACACTCTGCTGCCCACTCTACCTGGTCATGCCTAAACAATCTCTCCATTCTCTTCAGTGACACAACTCTAAGTCCCCCATCTGAAAGGCCTCGAAGCACCACCTTCCTGCCCTGATGCTGAAACCTCATCTCCAACTTAGCCAAGTTGAAGGTAAACTCTACCAGAGAAGCCATCCATGTCATTCCCAAAATGACATCATAATCACCCATGTCAACTACATAGAAATCATCCTCCAACTCAATCTCCTCCCAATCTGATGCAAAGATTTGAAATCTTTTGGGTGCATAATAACTTGTGGCCACTACCCACCATTACTCTGAACCCCGCGTGCTCTTCTATTTGTAGGCCTCTCTTAGCCACCAACTGTGCATCGATAAAGTTATCTGTTGCCCCTGTGTCAATCAATGAAATCACACGCTGCCCCTGGATCATCCCTCTTACCTTAAAGGTGATGGCCTTTTGGACCCCTATCAACCGTGCAAGAGACTTCTCATCAACCCTCCTTAGTAGTGCTATCTCCTTGACTAGACTCTGAATCTGAATGTTGCTACTCGTCCTCCAAAGGTGATTCTTCTGCTAAAAAATACTCCATTTGTTTAGCCTTCGCCTTAAGCAGACACTTCTGGGAAAGATCCCATGGCTCCCTACGATGAAAACATGGTTTTTTCTTCCTGAACTCATTGAGGGTGTCATTGTCCAACTTTTTAGTTTCCCCCTTAGGCTGCTGAGTGTCCTTCTGAAATGTTTTTTTTTCCTTATCCTTCTTAAAATGAGAGTCCTTAGAGTGAAATTTACTCCTGTAGGAAGAAGGTGCTAGGTCTCTCGCCTTTTTGATTGCCTCCTTGAGTGAAGAAGGGTTGTGTCCCTTTACCCAACCTCGTAAGGGATCAGAAAGCCCATCCATGAAAAGAACGACGAGTCTCCTCTCAGATATGTCTGTCACCAATACTGCTAGCTTCTAGAACTTAGTGATATAGGCCTCCATAGAACCCCACTGTCTAAGCTGTGCTAGCTCCTTGAAATGCAATTTCGGGTCCTTAGTGTCAAACCGCTCTATTAACCTCTCGGTGAACTCTACATATGTATCAACTTGGTTATGTCCAAGTGTCACCATCCCATGGTGCCACCCCTCATGGGAACTACCATCTAGATGTAGAGCTGCGTACTTGATAGCATCATCCTCAGGCATCAGATTGAGTTGGAAATATGTATCGAGCTTTTGCACCCAAGCCCTGGCTGTAGTCTTGCCTATACCATCGAAAAATGGAATGGAGAGCTTACCCACTTTTTTCTTAAGCTCATAATGTTGTTGCCTGTTGCCTCTCTGAGGTAAATGGTTTAGCCTAACATCCATGTACTCCCTGAAAGACATCTCACCCTGAAAATCCAATCCAAAATTTCTCCAATCCTCTAGTATCTGGTCCTGTATCTCCTGCTGTGTGGGTGCATTATTATCCTGCTCATTTTTCCTCGGTGGGAATTGAGGCATAAGGGGTCTAGTGCTAGCTAATTCTGCTCTATTATACTGTCTAGCTGCTCCCTTGTTCACTGAACCATCTCCATTGCCCTCATTTCTGCTATTTCCCTGTCCTTCGACATTAGTGTTTCCCTACTCTCCCTGAGTACCATTGTTTCCTTGGCCCATATTAGTCAAATGCCATGTCATCATATTAGCCATTTGTTGCAGGGCTGCCTGTAACTCATGCTGTCCTCTAGCTAGATCACTCAACATTTCCCTAGTGCTCGATTCCCTTCGTTCTTCCTCTCTATCACTCATATTTTCAACTGTATCCTCGATATCACTAGCAAATGGATCAGTCACAGGAACTTTGCTTGTTCTAATTGTGGGACTGTATTTTCCTGTGATTCTTGCAAATTAGTGGGCCACTCTTCCCAAAGTTCCTGTTCCACTTCCCTTCTGCGTAACCTTTCAAGATATCTTCTTTCACGCTCACTCCCTCTCATAAAGTGACATGCAATCAGTTTTACACTCCACAGGATGGCAAGATACTACTGCTCTGATACCACTGTAATGGGTAGCTTTGTTTGACTATTTTTTTTGTCTTTTTTATGGTGATTGTTTTTAGTATTTTTTTGCAATATTTCATCCAATGAGTAATGCATATATTTATAAAGGAAAAGAGTAAACTGTGCAACAAAAAATCTGGAAATTACAAGGAAATGACAGCTGAAAATTCCAGAATTTTATATTGATTCAAATATTCAGATTTTCTTACAATCAAATGATAACCCAGATCAAGAAATAGGGGCTAATATCTAAATTTAGCGTACCCACAAAAAATTGCAAGGAGGAAGGTACTGCTGTTCACAAAAACCATTGAAATAGACTCCAAAATCCAGGCACCAGGTACAACAACAATTCCAAAATGTATAAATTTGTATTATAATGCCTAATGATGGTGTAATACACTCACCAATCCCAATCGCCTCCTCCAAACACCAAGCCCCAGTCCTCCCAAGTGCTACATTGCTGGTAAAGGAATAGATGGCAGTATGGTATGACCCAACAATACTGGAATAGTATGGCCAAGCAGTCAAGGAAGATATGCAGATCTCAAAAATGGCCTCTCCACTCACAATATAATCCCACAATCATATTTCTACCAAATAAGAAGTGAAGTGCAGCTGAAAAGGCAAATTGTTGCTCATAGATTTATCCTGAATACATGCACTGAATCAAACCTCCTAATTGTGTCTTTCAATAGTGAAGAGATTGTTAGCTAGAGGGATTTCGTCCTCAAAGCCCATATAGAAATTATCTCTAACAATAGATTTATAAAATATCTTCAACCAAGCATGTCAAATGAGCTCTCAACTCCCCTTTAAAAATAACTCCTTGATCTTCTAGAAAGACCCAAGAAGAGCATCCAACAAGCTTTTAGAATAATATTTTAATATTCCTTGATGTGACCCCTTGATGTGATTCCTTGATGTGACCTAATGTTTTATTTTTCACTTAAGTCACTTTATAGCCCATTAATACAATTATTTAATATTACCCTTTTGACTTTGCACTTTTTTGCCTAGTAACATTAAATAATTATTCGTTAAGTGTTCCAGAAAATGGGGACATTACATCAACTCGGATTGGCCTGAAACTGGAAATGCCTAGGCCAAAAACCCTCAAGATTACTCTAATGCCCAAGTTAGCCCACGAGATCATGGCAAAAAGGGCTAACCGAAAACCATGAACTAATTGGCTAGAAAGGGGACATTACAAAATTTGAAAAGTTCTCAAGAAGCAGTTATAGGGATGGAATGGAAATTGTTATAAAAGAAAATTTTATTTTGTAAGGGGGGATATTTTTTGGCTATTCTAAAATAGAGGGAGCGATATAGAGGGGGAGTTTTTCGGACACGGGAGTGGGCAAGCCTGTGAGCTTGTTAGTTTCTAAATTTTTCTGAAATAAAGAATCGATTTTGGGAGTTTTTGTTGTCTATATTGGTTCTGAAATTATTGTCCCTGTGTGTGCAGTAATGGTTTTCAGTTCTTTTTAGTCTTTTCGTGTTAGTTCATATTTGAATTCATTTCATGTTGGCAAATCAGTCTCAAAATAGTATATTAGTCGGTGAGTTGATTATTGTTTTGAACTGAATTTGTAGTTTATCATGCATGTGTACTCAAATTTCTGAATTAACCATCTGTGAATTGTTATTCAGTGATCTTTTTCCAAGTTATTTTATTCATTTGCATTCTTGCTTTTACTGCTTTCTGGTTAAAAGCATACCAATTAAAACCCAAATTTAATCATACGAGGGAGCTATACTTCTAAAATTTAAAGGAAGATCGCTAACCCAATAGCGATCTCTCCAACTGTTGATTCCTTTATCGCTGCTCAACAAGTCAACTCAGGGTCATATTTCAAGACAAAATTGCAGTGACAAATCCGTTAACGAACAAAAAACATATGAAATGAGCTACAAGAAACATATGAAAAGAGCTTTAGAAAACCTATAAAATGGGCTCTAGAAGCAAAGTATAATCTGAAGTATTAATAAAGAGATTTACATTCTTGAAAGAAACTTTTCTCTTTTCCCAATGATACTTTTTATCGTTTTTCAAAAAAAAGCAGAGAATTCATTCGCAGTAATTCTTAATGAAATCCTTAACTAGAAAAACACAAGAAATATATATCTGACCTAGTAAGAATAACTTAGCTCCAAATTCCTCTTTCCCTTCCTTATCTTTCATCTTTTCAAAACCCCAATCGTCCCCAACAAGAATTCGTGCCCTTTTTCCTTCAGATTTTTCTTTAATAATCCCCTTACATTCTATTCCCCTCTTTCTCTCTTATTGTGCTAGCATAATGCATGTCATAACTATGTCTCTCTCCGCTTGATTGGAGTAAATTCCCACTACCTCTCAATTGTTTTCCCTTCCTCATTGCTAGGTGGCTAACCAAAAGAGTGGCGGTAGTTTAAGAGGAGTTTTCATTAATTTTCAAGTACGCCACCATTAATTCCCTCATGCAAACATTAAGTATTTCAAATTTATCTATTGTTATATTTTAATATAAAATATTCCAAATCAATTAAAACTTCATTTTTAAGTCCCTTAGAGAACAATCTTGTAACTAGATATTTTTTTCTTTCCACACTACCCAATTAATAACCAAAGAGTAGAGTGATCACAAAAACATCATAATAGAGAACACAATCAAGCAAAAATCCTACTAACCCTATAACAGGAACACAAAACGACATTTGACCATTAAACTACTTGTGATCAGGAATTTAAGATTTAAGATTAAGATATTAAGATCGTTAAACACAAAAACCCCAATCAACTATGAAGAACAAAGGAAACATCAACGTAAATAAAATGAAACAATGTTATCGGGTTCATGCATCCATTGGCTGACCTCCACAGCCCTTCTCCATTCTGCTGTAAATAATTAATGCCCTTAGATTATAAGTATGCACTAACAAGCCTATGACCAAGGCAAAGCAAAATATTGAAGTTTATTCTCAATAGCATGACAACATATATATTCTCGATCCTCAAAATGATAGTGACAACATCCTTTTATAGAGAGACGAATGCAAAATGGACGATCGAGATTAAATGATTTTTATTTTGATCAATGGATGAAATTAGATGAGACGAGATAAGATAGAAACGAGACTGACAAAAGAATGAGGAAATTGACTGATTTTTTACAAAAATCACTTCAGTTTGAGAGGGAAATTGCATTTTCAAATAATGGAAACATTATTTAAATGCAAGAGGAAAAGGCAAATTAACTTTTTGTTTAAATAGAAATTTAATTCAAAAAGTGAGAGAAAAGATGAGTCATTTAATTAAATAAAATTTAATTAATTTGTGATAGAAAAAGCTAAAAGTGAATAATTAAATAATTAACATAATTATTTAATTATATTGGAAAATGACAAATAATTAAATAAATATAAATTTATTTAATTAATCAAAAGAGGACATAGAAGGAAAAAATGAATTATTTTGATTGTTTTATTAATAGAAGACTTTACGACATTAGATAATAATTAAATAATTAAGATTATTTAATTATCAAGGATGATGAAGGGGATCTAATAAAGTCACAGGCCTAGTGATAATTTTCAATGTCTACACTACTAATGCCAACATAGATACCTACGAATGAACCGATGCAAATGCACATTCTTTCAACGGGCTGACACCTCTAAATACATACGAAATCTCATGTGTGTATATGAAAACAACTTTTTTATTGAAGGCATGATATGGTTGTTGGCCACCTCGATCTGCAACCCTCTCCCTAATGATATTCTCCCTTCTTGACTGGGATTGGGAAATTATACTATCCTTCATCCACATCATCATAGAGTAGTTAGTCCATTAGTCACATTTTTATAAGTTTACCATAAAAGGCATAAACAGACTAATAGTCAAATGATTGAAAATTAATGATAAAGTCAAAATCATTTTAAATTCTGACATCATTGAAACTAGCATCTATATTTAATATGAAATTGAACATGTATATACATTGGAATAATCAAAACATGAAAACTATATTCTATTCTAGAAATCCACAGATTTAATTTGCATAACTCAATTATCCAAAATAAGTACTATAAATGCAACATGATTTAATTGTTTAAAAATGGGGTGTGACAGGCAATATGGGCAAAGCATATATGAGGGGCCCTTACCTTTTTCCTTTCAGCTATGGAGCAATGAGAACTAGACATGTAAACAACATTTAATCTTAGTGAAGACATAAAACACTTGTGGGCCTCCACTAAATAGATTGAGGGGAGTCACCACCTACCTTCACCTCTTGATGAAATGTGACGACATTACAAATCAACCATCTAATCTGCACCTTAATACCGTGCCCCACTAAACACCATGCAACCTATATAAACTTTCCCATTGAATGAAATCTGTGTGAGCACACATTCAATAAGTGCCCAAATGAATTCACCACGTTTGCTACCCTAAGACCATGTGCCACTCCTCCATTGGTCCACATAGTACTGACCCACATGAGTCCTCCACATACTCATCTAATGACAAAAGGAGACATGACACATCAGGCCATGTATGCATTGAAAGTGGCTCCCTTGCTTTATATTATTGCCACCTAGTTTTTTAAAGGCCTTTCGATCAATAACTCACATTGATCAACTAAGATCAATGGCTAGGGATGAAATGCTATGGCCGAAGATGCAGGAAGCTAAATTTCACTATTTCAGCATTGTGCAATAGGAAATGGACATGGCTCAACTGCCACATTGTACACTCTATTGTGATCCCATGCCAAATAGATAATGCAGGCCCACTATATTAAATCACTGGGTCACTTGGTGAACTGTGAGTAGTTCATAATTATATAGATCCATGTAGGAACTGATGTATCTGGCTCTTGACCAATGAATATGATACATATCAACTTGAATGTCCAATAGAAAGCCACACATTCACATTCAACTCTGCCATCTGAAAGTTAAACCACATCAGGATTTCTGATTTGAGATAGGACGTTGATTGACAAATGATCAATGGTGGAGAGCGAAATGGTCACACCCAAAGTGTTCACCTATACCTTTGGAATTTTCTGTTAAATAACAGAACATAGAGAACATTTGCAACTGCCTAGGGCTGGTGTGCAAGACCAAAGTTTTGGTGCCTTGTCACCAAACAAACACAAGGAAAACACTTAAGTTATGGACAACCATGAATGGCAGATCAACATTCAAATAGAATAAAGTGTGTGGGTAAAGGGCACAAATCAGGCATTTTTAGAACCAGTCTGCCATGACAGCAAACTTAAAGCTCGGTAGAATGCCAACAATGGAGATTTTACACAAAAGCTAGAAGAATGTTAGTAGAGCTCCCTTGAATCATTCTTGGCAATATTAAATAAGCACATTAGCAACAGAGACCAAGAGATACACAAAGGGCCAAAGCACAAGGTTGGAAGGGAATTTCACAAAATGCCAGCTTATGAAGCACAACACAGGGCTCTAATCATGATTTCTTAGATAGTTAGATTGGTTATACCGTTATAAACCTGAATGTCGTCAAAGCAACACAAAGAGCCATTTTTAGGTTATCTTAGATTGGGTGTCGACATGTTGTACCCGGTCCACTCTAGCTAGTAATTTTTAAGGCTCTCAACTTTTGTTTATGGGGGCTCCAAGTATAGGCTTCTTATATTTTGTGTGAAAGCTAATTTTTGTGGATGACTTTTTTTTAATTTTATGTCACTATAATGTTTATTTTGGACTCTGTGACAGCCTCAAAGCTTGCCACTCATTTGTTATATCCATTTTGTACTTTGAATCTTGGGCTGTCATAACCAGAGTACATTAATTTTTTAAACCTTTTTGCCATGAAAGAACAGGTCAGAGTCAGAAACCTTTGTCAAACAATGCTAGAGAAAAAACAATTGCTTGGCTGGATAAATTAAGGAATGCAAATGGTAGCTTACCTACTTCCAAGATACGCCTGAACATGCAGAGAGTGATGCAGAGCAATGCGACAGTTTTCCGCACTCAAGAGACCCTGGAGGAAGGTAATTCTAAAATAGGAATGGTATTTCTTCAAATTGTGAATAGTCATTTTTGCTTTATTTGCAAACATGGTGGTCTGAAAAAATGTTTATGCCAACGTTTTTCTCAATTCTAGCAACATTGCACTTGATTCTCTCAATCTCATTTACAAATTCAATAACATTCTCTTTGAATCCTGTACCTTATGCTCCCTTATGCTGATTGCTGACAAATTGTAAATGATTTTTAATTTTAACTTTAAGAGTTACCATGAGACACAAGGAAGAGATTAAGTTGAAACACAATTTGACCTAAAGATGCTGAAATATAAGGCTATCGAATCATCAACTATTCATCTTACTATTCCTTAAAAGGCGAGCACTTTAGTCTAGTTCTTGGGAGATTAATGAAAGAATCAGAAATTTTGTCTTAGGAATGTACAATACAAAATTTGATATTTTTTAATTTATCCCATTTACATAATGTTTTTCAAGTATCTCTTATATATGTCTCACCTTAAGTTAGTTAATATAAGAGAACTATTATACATCTCCGGCCCACACCCATAATAGTCTTCCATGGTTGCATTTCTGCTCCTAAATTCATTAGTGTGGTGAAGGTGTCTCATAGTTATTGATTAGTTGAAAAGTAAATTATTGGATATTAATACCCAATTCAAAGCATTGTAAATTGATTCTTTATTCTTAGCAACCTTTATAATTTGGTCACCAATATACTGTTTGTGAGTGGGCCCACACAAGTTAATACCCTTAATTTGGACCTGTACAATTCTCTAAGTAAGCACATAGTGGAAAACTTTCATGGCAAGAATCTACAGGTTTGGGATCAATAGAATCCTCCTCAAATTACCTCAAATTTATCTAAACAGGTCAACCACTGTAATATATGACCCCCAATTTTTTCCGAGTTTTCTGTTTGCTGTTTGAGGATTTTCTGAGAATGTTTTTGCTTGATGTTCAAGTGCCATTCATGGTTTTAACATGCCAAATGAAAGATAACAAATATGCAGAGAATAACATATGAAACTTAGCTTGCAAATGATTATTTTCAGACTTATATTGCTCAGAAATAATAACAGAATTTTTTGATCCTTTTCATACAATTTCCAGATTTAGAAAATTACAATCAGACCTGGCATCAGAAGCTCCAAACAGCAAGATTAAAGTCTTCAATCAACGATGTACACCTCCAAAGAAATGGCCTGTCAAACACTTTGCAAATTGGGTGCCAAACAACACTATAACAGTCCCAACGTTGGCAGCAACCAAACCCCACTTGACTGATTTGAAAATCTGGAAATTACCCTTCAAACTAGGTGCCTTGCTGATTTGGGTGATTTGCTCTAATAATTCATTTCTTGCTTGATAAATTCATATGAGCACTCTATCTTGGGCGCCTTGTCAAGAGGATTCCAAAAAACCAATACCCACGTTGAAGAAACCAACTGTTAAGGAGATGTGAATCAAAAACCAGTTTCAGACCCAGACCAAAAGTGCTCAGAAACTACTGAAAATCATCACCAAACCTACTCCGAACCACATCAAAATGAAACAACGCTCCACAAGCCAAAACCCAACTCACCACACATCAAAAATACTCAAATATCTTCATCTCGTTTGACTGAACTGCAACAATGAAGCTTTGAAAATGGTCCTTGGATGGAACCACGTCTCAACAAGCTAGGGTAGATATTGCACTACCGAAACTAGCTCCTCAATGCCAAGCGTTTTTGTCCTCAACACCTGCTTTTCAGACCTCTGGTGTAAAATCAACATCTCCTTATGCAACCATTTCAACATAATGAATATGTAATGTCCCCTTCTCAAACCTGACATTTCCAGTGACTGTTGGCCTTTCGTTGGGAACCCGAAGGCTAGTCGGAAGTTAAAATTAGGGTTTCCTGGTTTTGAGGAGGTCATTGCTCAGAGATGGTGGATTCAACGGCGGATTCTTTCTGGGTTTTCAGAGAGCTTCGCAGTGGTAGGTTCATCTCGGCATTCAGAGCACTTTTTGGAATTTACTATTTTTAGTAAATTCTATTTTTGGCAGCTTCCAGATGAGTTCAGCTCGGGTGACTTCCTGCTTCAGTTTGGTCAGATGTTTGGCTCAGTTTTGGCTTCAGGGCACCTTCGGAGGGATAAGTTAAGTCATTTAATTAAAAAGTCACGTTTAAATATTATATTTTAACGTTGACCATGGACCTAGATTAATGACTTAAAGATGTTTTTAAAAAGGGGTCTTGAGGGTGGCGCCCTCATTAAAAGATTAATTTAATTATTGCCAAAGTCAAACAAGCTTATGTTGGGCGCATTCTTCAAGAAGGGCATTTAATTAAAATATCATTTATTAAACATTGAAGGAGAAAGTACGCCATTTTGAGGAGATTAGGGTTTTGGCTTGAAAGTGACTTTAGGGTTATGAGAAGTCAAATGGAAATTTATAAAAGGAAGGAGTTGAGCATCATTTGATCATCTTTGGACGACTATACTGTTATGCTGCCGGATTGGCTCTGGAATCGCTTCGAGGAATGAAGGCCTCCTAGCTCGGGCATCGCTTCGTGTTTGCAAGACAACATCAAGTGGTGATTCTTAGTCTAGTTGTGAGTTATTGAATATCGTGCATTGTGTTTAGCTTCTTGCATTGTTAAATCTGTTTTGGGCATTTTAGTGTTTCCGCATTTTAGCATCATTTAATACAGCAGATTGCATGTTTCACTCATATCTTGAAAAATACAAAAATAGTCTTTCTGGGTATCGTCTCATTCTCTTTGTTTGTCAAGAGCAATCATATTCTCCAGTTTTTAGATTTTATAGTGCTTGCATTATTTTTAAAAAGAAAATCGCCTTTTTCAGCAAGGCCGTACCATTTAGCATTCTTGGGATTTGTGCATTTCTTATTAGTTGCATTTGGAGTTGGGGTTAAGTTTCTAGATTGAGCGCCTTCATCATATTAGTCTTATGCATCTTAGTTTGGGCAATTTGAGTGAGTTGAGAGGGAGCTATGAGCATTTGGATCAATTCATAGGCTGCTGTTTTTAACTACAAAATACAGATTTGTGGAAGACAGAAAAACAGATTGTTAATTACAAAATTTGTAATGATTTGATATGGCTTCTTGAACTCAGCCAAGAGAGATTTTATTGTATTGTAATGATTCATATTTCCAGCTCTAACATCTTGACAGGCTTATGATATTAAATTGTAAACTGACCAGTAGTACTGGCAGTCATTCTTCAGCTTGTTGATTTGAATTTGTATTGCTCAATTTCATTTGAAGTTTGTAATAGATAGATCTCCGCCCTATGGTCGCTACTTACCCACACTGGGTCAGCAAGCACATTCTGGGTGTTGAGTGTTTCAACTCTCAGTAGTTTCTTTTCAAGCATTGCTTTTAGTTTTCACTCCGTCATATGGTCGCCCCTCACTCCGCATTGGATTGGGTAGCACATACTTGACGTTGAGTTCCTTTCTGCATCTAGAGTAGAAGATCCTCTGACCAATGCTCGCCATCATCGGCGCCATTCTGGTTAGAGTTGCTTTCTTGCACGTTTTGGTTTTCTCCGCTAACCTTAACGGGTGCACTGCTTTGTAATCTGTTAATTGAAAAAACGAAAAAATTTGGCTCGGAATATTTCAGAATAGAGGCTTCAAAATGAGAATATAAAGTCTCAATAACAAATTAGGGCGACTAGCATAGTCAAAACCCTAAATCCCTTCTAAAACCAACGCCCCTTTGTATTTGCTTTTTTTTTTTAAATTTTTTTTAACTCATACTTAGCTTTGGGCGACCCCCTCTTATGCAACCTTCTAGAGTGATCCTGATGCTTTAAAAACAACTTAAGTCAATGCATTAGGCGCCAAGGTACAACATATGTCCCCTACGAACCTCAACTTAAAATTATAAAGTAACTTTATTTTATTTCAATTTTTAGAGAGGAAATAGAAATATTAAAATATTCCAACCTTAGCAACCCAACTCCCCAACTGAAATAATGCTGTTGAAGGTAGCTTGACTTGGTCCAGCTTTCCACAAATAGACTTAATACTTTTAGTAAGTACTAAAAATAGTAAAAACACCAAAAAATCAAGCTGGAAAGACAATAGATGTGCCAAAGGGCTTATTGTGAACAGTAAGCACTGGACTTGTCCTCTGCTAAAAATAGAAAGTCCACCTGAACTCTGAAAACCCAACATAAAGAATTGGAATTGAGTTCCCTTACTAGAACTGTTTAGCCTACAGGAGCTCTGGAATAGGCTAAAGGTCATATGCACTGCTCAGAGGCTAGGAGGGGACATTACAGTCTGCCCTCCCCAAAGATTGCTTGCCCTCAAGCAATCGTAATGCTAGGTGCTATAAAATTTGCTCACTCTCCCAAGTAGTATCCTCAACTGGTAGGTCCCACCACTTCACCAAGTACTTTGTGATCACTCTCCTCCTGACGGTCCTCTCTCTGAAATCAATCACTGCCTTTGGAATAAACTCCAACCTCCCCTCCTCATCCAATGGGGGTAACACTACTGAAGGAGTCACATTGTGCCCAAGTGCCTTCTTAAGGCGTGGTACATGAAAAACATTGTGCACTCTACTCTTCTCAGTAGGTAACTCCAACTCATAAGCTACCTCTCCAACCCTCCTGGTAACTCTGAATGGGCCATAGAAACGTGGTTTCAACTTCTCTGCTCCACTCTTTTTGAGAGTGGACTGTCTGTATGGCTGCAATCTAACATAAACCATGTCACCCACCTCAAACTCCCTCTTTATACAGTGCTGATCAACATACAACTTCTGCTGATTTTGCACATGCTGAATATTTTCTCTCAAGGATCTTATTATGTTTTGGCTCTCTTGCAAGAAATCCTTAGCCCTGAGCACTCTGCAATCACGAAATAACAGATCAATGAAGCTTGGAGCTTCATAACCATACAATGCCATGAAGGGTGGCATCTTAATGGACATGTGCAAAGTGGAGTTGTAGTAAAACTCCCCCAAATGCAACCATCTAACCCAAGCCTTTTTCTGTCCTGAAACATAGTTCCTTAGATAGCCCTCCACCTATTTGTTAACTATTTCAGTTTGACCATTTGTTTGGGGGTGGTAACTAGTGCTGGGAGTCAGCTTAGTACCACATAACTTGAACAATTCTTGCCAAAACAAACTCATGAACTTGTTGTCCCTATCACTTATGATATTTTTAGGTGCCCCATGAAGTCTAAACACCTCCTTAAAGAACAAATCTGCCACCTGTAACGCTGTATAACTTGCTGATATGGAAAAAAAATGGAAAAATTTGGTCAAACGGTCTACTACCACGTAGATACAATCCTTCCCTTGCACCATGGGAAGCCCTGTGATGAAATCCATTGAGATACTTTCCCACTTTTGAGTAGGAATGGGCAAAGATTGTAGCAGACCAGCAGGATATGTGTGCTCATTTTTGTTTTGTTGGCACACTTAACACTCACACACATACTTAGTAATGTCTTCCTTCATTCCTTTCCATGATAATCTCTCATGGATCTGCCTATATGTCTTATAGAACCCCGGATGACCAGCCATTGGAGTGTCATGAAATGTTTTAAAAATCTTCTCTTTCATATTTGTTTCAAGCACCAAAAGCATTCTCACCTTGTAGAAGATCAATCCATCTCTCACAACATATTTATCATCATCCAAAGTACCATCCAAAATGCTGTTTGTGAAGTTGTTCTTGGCATAATCTGCTTGAATATTCTCCTTCCAGTTTGCTGCAATCTCAGAAAATATGCACAAATGGGGTCTTTTAGAGAGTGCATCAACTACTACATTGTGTTTTCCTTTGACATATTCAATGTCAAAATCGAAGGCTTGAAGCTTGCTAACCCATTTTTGTTGTCTCTCACTTAAATCCTTCTGATTTATAAAGTATTTCAAGCTGTTATGATCAGTTTTAACTATAAATCTTCCCCCAATGAGATATATCTGTACTTAACGAAAGTGTGCATGATGGCTAACATCTCTTTATCATATATAGACTAATTCCTTTCACCTCCCTTTAATTTTTTGCTCTCAAAAGCAATGGGATGCTTCTTTTGCATGAGGACAACCCCTATACCTTCACCTAATGCATCCACTCAAACTCAAAAGGTTTTGAAAAATATGGAATAGCTAACACTGGACATGAACTCATCAAAACCTTAAACTGATTAAATGCCTTTTGTGCTGATTCAGACCAAGTGAATGCTCCTTTCTTGGTCAAATCTGTAAGTGGGGCAGCAACTTGTGAAAATCCCTTAACAAACCTCCTATAGAACCCACACAAACCAAAGAAACCCTTAAGCAGTGTCAAATTTGTGGGTGGTGGCCAATCAAGTATTGCCTTAATCTTCTCAGGATCTACACACACTCCATTAGCATTGATAATATGCCCCAAATACAACAGCTCTATCAACCCAAACTCACACTTGGATTCTTTTTCAAAAAGTGATTCACTCTCAAAAATGCCTAACACCTCATCAAAGTGTTGCAAATGATCTTCCAATGATCTACTAAAAACAAGAATGTCATCAAAAAAGACTAAAACAAACTTATGGAGTTGCTTGCTAAACACCCTGTTCATGCATGATTGGAAAGTGGTTGGAGCATTTGTCAAGCCAAGGGGCATGACAAGAAACTCATAGTGTCCAAAGTGGTATTTAAAAGCAGTCTTCTCCACATCCTCCTCTCGAACTCTGATTGATGGTACCCTGATCTCAAGTCAATCTTGGAGAGGTAAACTGCTCCATGCATCTCATCTATAAGCTCATCTATGCATGGAATAGGATACCTGTTTTTAATGGTCTTCTTGTTCAATGCCCTATAATCCACACACATACACATAGTCCCATCCTTCTTCACCAAAACAAATGAAGAAGCAAAAGGCCTCTTACTAGGCTGGATATGCCCCATCTCAAGTGGCTCTTGTATGGTCTTCGCTATCCCATCCTTGAGCCTCTTAGGATGATGATAGGGAGTAGTAATCACCGGCTTAGCTCCCTCCTCAAGCTCTATCACATGCTCAATGCCTCTATTAGGAGGCCCACCTGGAGGAATGCTACCAAAAACCTTACTCCTCTTTGTAATCAGCTCCTGTATATCAGGTGGGTATGACCTCTTAACCTCCTCTGTAACTGTGGGCATAATAACACACTCCGCTGCCCACTCTACCTGATCATGCCTAAAAAGTCTCTCCATTCTTTTGAAAGACACCACACGTGGTCCTCCATTAGACATCCCCCTCAAGAGCACATTCCTCCCATCTAATTTGAACTTCAGCTCCATGGTCTGACAATTAAATGTGATCTCCCCCAAAGAATGTAACCACTGTATCCCCATGACTGCATCCGTGGCTCCAATACTCACAACATGGATGTAAGAACCCGTACAGGTTCAAACTGACTTTTTCCTTTTTGTTGCACTTAAGCTCTTAACTTTGTTTACAACAAGGGTTTATTATAACATGTAGTGTGAAAGGTTCCAAGCGTAAACAATAAGAAATGAACTTGAACATAGATTTTAGGCAATCGACAAAGTTGAACATAAACAAAGATGAACATACCCAACAATGATAGCTTATCTTCTTTATTTGATTTGAAAACTGATTACAAACAGAGAGGGTTGGAAAGTACAAATAGTTAGGTTTGTTTTGAGTTTCAGACCTTCAATAACATCCAATTGTGCTAAAGCACAAGACCAAACCCTAGCTGTATGAATGGAAGATGAAGCTAAGTGAAGTTGGATGATATGCCCAGCTGGAGATGACTGAAAAGTGACTGTAGCAGCCCACTGGAGATTGTAGATGCCAAAAACTCCTTAGATATGATAATGAAATCAATTTGAAGACTGCTGTAACAAAAATCTGATTATGCCTGAAGCTGGAAATCTCCCAAAAATGCCCTTCTTGCCAAGCGAACCCCTTGCAAACCTTCTTCCAACAAGTAAAGATTCAAGTGTCTCAAACAAACCTCAATCTGCAACTGAAACTTCACTAAGGCAATCTGTTTAAGCTCTATGATGAACTCTACTTGAACTCATCTCACATGGTGGAATGGGAGCATCACCATACCACTATATTCAAGGGAGCATCACCTTGAATTGACTAAGAATTACTTTCAGTCAAGAGACAACTCTCTTCAATCAAAATAGCAACACAAAAACATGTCTCTCTCAACCACCCAAGCCTTCTTATATAAGGCCTTCAGACAAAACCGCCCTTAGGAATGAATCAGATTTGTTTTTATTAAAATATTCACTTTACTTCAAGACTAAGGCACCTAGCTCAAGACGTCCTAAAGAGGATCTGATTTGCTTAATTAAAATATTCAATATCTTCTTGGCTAAGTTTCCCAAACCGCCTTAGGAAGATCTGATTGCCTTTTGAGCATTATAAAATTCTAATTTGGAAGCTTCCTTGAGCCACCCTAGGAAGAGATCAGATTGGATCTTAAAATATTATATTTTGGTTGCTTCTCCCTTAAGCGTTCAAAACCGCCATAGGATGGGGAAACTTCTAGAAGCAGATCTGATTTGATGAGGTCGACTCATCTCCTTGTTTGGTCTTGCAAATAGACCCCCTTGCTTGCTTTGACTTGAAGTAGACCTTCTTGCTTGCTTTGACCAGCAAGTAGACCTCCTTGCTTGCTTTGACTTGCAAGTAGACCTTTCTTGCTTTGACTTTTCAGGTGTCCTTTCTTGCTTTCACTTTTTAGGTGGTCTGTCATGTCCCCATCCTAGTCAGCACAGCTGGTGACGAGGTTAGCCTATCATTTGATCCTCGTAGGCTGACAGGAGTGTTCAGAGGATCCTTTTTGGCAGTTGCGTTGGTTAGGCTCCAGCCATGTGGTGTCAGTTGGGTCTTCGCATCTTCCGTGAGAGTCTTTTTCAGAGAACTTTCTATTTTAGAAAGTTAGGTCGCTTGTTATTTCGTGGCACCTCGGTGCGCTATCACCAGACTGACTCCAGCTCAAGAATTGATTACTTGATCTGAGAAATAAGGAGTAATTACTGAGTTATTAAATATTTAATAATTTGACTTTATAATAAAGTCACTTTATTGAAATATTAAAATATTTAATTATTTGGCTAAGTTATAAAGTATTTAATTATACTTTATATTATATTATTAAAATGTGACTTAATGAGTATTTAATGCTCATTAAAAGTGGACGCCAATAATTAAATCAATTCTCCTAAGTCCTAAAGTGAAAATTAAATCATTCATTTAAATGATTATTTTAATGGAGAATTAGGTCGAACTTTTCAAAGGGAGAATATATTGTTCTTCCCAAGGCAAAATCGAACTATCCTGTTATTATTCAATTTTGTCTTTTGGCATCTGAGCTTTGGAGTTTGCAAACCCTAGGGTTATTGGCAGACGATCGTTTCTGGAGAACGTAACCTCTTCAGAGATCAGGCATACTGAGGCTGTGAGATACCAGCTGAAGATTGCACTTGGTGATTTCATCCAGAAGTCACAGATTGAGCATAATCATTTAATCAGACAGAGATTCATCAGTGTTCAGCAGAGATATTTACTTTCCATCAGAGGCGACTTCATCCATTTCCATTCATCTGAGTTCTGGCACGAATTTCAAGAAGCCGTACTTGTCATTAATTGCTGTACTTGGCCGTACCAGCAAAGCCGTACTTCCTTGTCACTGGAGAAACGCCTTTAATCTTTAGATTCTGGCAAGTGGACTTGGGACGCAGTGTTATCTGGAGATTTATGCATTGGGATTTGAGCTCGAGATTCATCTTATTATTTCTGGCCGTACTCTTTCCTTCCTGCTGCAGCCGCCATATTAAATACCAGGGATGCTTCCGGCACAACATCACAGTGGTAACCATATATGCATCTTTGGGAGAGGAGGCACTCATTCATTCACTTAACGAGACAGAAGTGTCAACGGTAATTTGTGATTCCAAGCAGCTGAAAAAGATCACCGACATAAGCATGCATGTGGGTTCTGTAAGGCGTATTGTTTACATGGAAGACAAGGGCGTTATATCTGAACCTTCTTGTTCTGACAGTGGTATCAGAGCACAGATCTCCTGCCATCCTGTGCTTTTTTTCAGTGCTTTTCAGAATACAGTGCATTTCTGGGTTGCCTTTTATGAACCAAAATATTATTCAGTATACCAGAGGTGTAGGTACAGGCAAAGACGAGGATTGGACAGGTCCACCAATCCTTGAAGGGCAGACAATATCAGGAGTGCTTGGTTGTCACAGATCCAGTTCAGACGGCAGTGAAAACAGTGTAGCAACCCTAATGGCAGAACGTAAGCCTTCCTCAGAGACTCGCAGGGATCTAGGGAAGACACATGCAGAGGGTGATATCACCGATGAGGAGTTCAGAAGGAGACACGATAATATGATGGATATGATGTCTCAGCTGATGGGTACCATTAGACAGTGCACACCCACACAGCCACATTTCATTCAGATTGGTCAGACGAGCGGGACTGCACTCGTGGATCAGCCATTAGCATCGACACCTAGACAGCCGTCTCCGATCTATCAGGAGCGTAGGCCAGGACAGCCTACTTTCTTACCTAGGGAGAATCCACCACAGACTCCAGGAGCAGAGCATCAGGGACAGCATCAGGAGTTTCAGCCACACAATGGCATGTCAGTAGTAGACTTGACGAGATTTCATGGCGAGTACATGTCTTTAGCGCCTGAGATCCGACAGGAACTTACATTTCATGAGTTTATAGATGTCTATAAACCCAGAGGAGGAGGTAGGTTTGATCGTAGACCCCCACAGTATCAGCAGCAGCAGCCACAGGTGAATAGAGACTTGCAGTATGCAGTGAGCAAGATTACGCTGCCATATTTTGATGGGTCAGAGAAGACATCAGCTAGGTCTTGGGTCCAGAAATTGGACAATTACTTGTCACTTAGGCCTATGTAGGAGGATGAGGCAATTAAATTTGCCACTTTACATCTGGACGGAGTATCTGGACGGAGTAGCACACGATTGGTGGCACCATGGCATGTACACGTTAGGCCATCATGCGGTTAATACCTATCAGGAGTTCACCAGCAGACTAATAGAGAGGTTTGATAAGAAGGATCCGGAATTGTATTTCAGAGAGTTGGCTCAGCTCAGACAGACAGGCAGTTTGGATGCATACATAGGCGAGTTTCAGAGAGTGGCCGTCATGGTGACAGGGATTTCGGAGAGGAGACTTATCATACTATTCGTTGAGGGTTTGACAGAACCCATGAGAGGTTGGGTCAAGGCTTTTGACCCTCCCACACTTCAGGAGGCCATGCGGAAGGCACGAAGCATGGAACTTGCAGCACCTCGCAGCAAGTTCAATTCAGGGTCCACTCCATACACGAGACCCAACAGGGCTTTCGATAGAAACAATGACAGAAATAGACCCTTTGACAGGAGGAAGGATCAACAGGATCCGAAGAGACAGAATGCACCACCGTTTGACAGAGAAACATTGAATGAATTACGTAAGAAAAAGTTGTGTTTTGGTGCAAGGCACCCTATGATGAAAAACACATATGCCCACTTCGTCCGAAAGTCAAAAATAACCAAATGGAGTGGTTTTACGAGGGCGAAGAACAATCTGATCTGTCAGACCAGCAAGCTGATTCCGAGCATTCAGAGGATGAGAGGTCCGAAAATGAAGTTGAACATGAAGGTGGAAGGAAGCTACAGGAAGCCCATTTGACCAGCCTTCAGAGAGATGGATCATTTCGACTTCGTGGACTCTTAGCGGGACAGAAGGTGATTACTTTGTTGGATACGGGAGCCACACATAATTTTATTGATGCACGTTTAGTGGAGAGACGTGGTATCCAGACAGAGGCTTTCGAGGGTATCCGAGTCAAGGTAGCTGACGGATACACTCTCAGGTGCGACAGAAAGATTACTGATCTTCCGATGAGATTGAACAACTATGAATTCAAGACAGAATTCTATGTTGTTAATATGGGTGATACAGATGTGGTATTGGGGATGGCATGGTTACATGATTTGGGTGAGTTCACGCTCAACCTGCGGGATATGGAGATGAAATTTAAGGTTGACGGAAGACCACATGTCATCAAGGCAATACGGGACAGTAATCTTAGGATGGTTTCATTCAGGCGGATGGAGAGGCTCATTCGTCATGATATGGTTGACTGGGCGGCCGAGTGCATGTTGATGCCAGCCCAGCAGGAGCCGCAGAAGGGTGAGTACCACCCTGACATACAGATTTTGAGGACTAAACACTCCAAAGTGTTTAGTGATATTCCACCTGGTAGACCTCCAGACAGGGGTACGGAGCACATTATTGAGTTGGAGGAGGGCGCAAAGCCCGTGATGATCACTCCCTACTGACATCCGAAACGACTCAAGGATGAGATAGAGAAGACTATTAATGAGTTGTTGGCTATGGGTCATATCAGACCTAGCAAATCCCCTTTTGCTTCATCGGTTGTTTTGGTGAAGAAGAAGGATGGATCACTTCGGATGTGCATCGATTACAGGCAGCTCAACAAAAGAACCATCAAGAACAGGTATCCCATTCCGCGCATTGATGAGCTGATAGATGAGTTGCATGGCGCAGTCTTCTTTACGAAGATTGATTTGAGATCAGGGTACCATCAGATACAAATGAGGGAGCAGGATATTGAGAAAACCGCTTTCCGGTGTCATTGCGGTCACTTCGAGTTCTTGGTTATGTCCTTCGGGTTAACCAATGCACCTGCCACCTTTCAGGCGACTATGAACAGGGTTTTCAGTGCTCAGTTGAGGAGATTTGTGTTAGTCTTCTTCGACGACATTTTGGTTTATAGCAGGTCATGGGAGGAGCATCTGGCTCATTTGGATACAGTCTTGGGTATCTTAGCAGACAAGTCTTTCTATGCTAAGGAATCCAAGTGTGAGCTTGGCATGGAGGAGTTATTATATCTAGGGCACATCATCAGTGCCAAGGGAGTGAGTATGGACCCTGAAAAGGTCCGAGCTATTGTTGACTGGCCGGTACCTGAGAACCTTACGCAGCTCAGAGGCTTCATTGGGTTGTGTGCATTCTACAGGAGATTTTTTAGCGGGTTCTCACGTCACGCCGCACCCCTTACTGACTTGACGAAGAAGGGGGCTTTTATTTGGTCACCACAGGCGCAGGAGTGCTTTGATAGATTTAAGGTGATCATGACTTCATGTCCGGTGCTAGCATTGCCTGAATTTTCGAAGTCATTTGATTTATTCTGTGATGCTTCAGGAGAGGGCATTGGTGCCGTTTTGATGCAGGAGCGTCATCCGATTGCATTTGAGAGCAGGAAACTTAGGGGTCCTGAGAGATTTTACAATATATATGACAAGGAGATGTTAGCCATTATGCATGCATTGGCTAAGTTTAGGCAGTACCTGGTAGGCAGCAAATTCAGTGTTCGTACAGATCATAACAGCCTAAAACATTTCCTTGGACAGCGAGACTTGAATGAGAGGAAACAAAAATGGGTCAGTAAACTGCAGTCATATGACTTCGATATTACTTTCATTAAGGGGAAGCAGAATATAGTAGCTGACGCCTTGTCTCGCAGACCCCAGTTGAATGCCTTAGCACAGATCACAGAGGATTGGAGGCATCGGATTATAGCTGAGTATTCTAAGAACCCGTGGGCTTCTAGCATCGTTGACAGGACAGAGCAGGACGACAGGTACACTATTGTAGATGACTTGATCATTTACAAGGGGCGGATTCTTTTGGTTCCTGACTCTGAGGTACGGACTACAGTTTTGAGAGCCTTTCACGACCTTCCTATGGCGGGCCATCCTGGATACTACAAGACTTACAAAATGGTTAGGGAACGGTTTACTTGGAAAGGGTTGAACCGATACTTTGGCAAGATGTCCGCGATGTTCTCAGGCCAACGTAACGCTGCGAGCACACTATCCCCGCCGATTACTCCAAACACTTCCACACCGGACAGAAGTGGAGGTTGATCGATGGACTTTATCACCGCTTCGTCGTAAAGCTCCGGTAAAGATTGCATTTATGTAGCGTGGTCGACGCATGACCAAGTACCATTTCTTCCCTCGACATTTACTACTTTCACAACATCTGCATCGCAGAAGCTGTTCTTCTCGAGAGGTTTTCCTGACAGATGGATTGCCTCGGACGATAGTCAGCGATAGAGACAGCCGGTTCATGAGCAACTTTTGGCAGGAGTTGTTCAGACTTTGTGGGACCGAGCTGACACCGAGTACCAACTACCATCCACAGACCGATGGACAGACAGAGATTGTCAATAAGTGGGTGGAAGGTTATTTGCGCAATTATATAGCTGGTCAACAGAGAGCTTGGGTGAGATGGATCTACTTGTGCGAGTATTGTTATAACTCGACTCACCATATGACGATACAGATGACCCCCTTCATGGCTTTGTACGGGTATGAGGCGCCCAATCTTCTGGATTTGATTTTGGGCGATAGCAGAGTGCCGAGTGCAGGTGATATGATGCAGAGTCAGCAGGACATCTTGAGGTCTCTCCGAGACAATATCCAGCAGGCACAGAATCAGCATAAGCAGTATGCTGATCAGAAGAGGGTTGAGCGCAGTTTTGAGGTGGGTGGTATGGTGTACCTCATGTTGCAGCCGTATCGTCAGTCTACT